>JASTWK010000961.1:0-61592 GCA_030770225.1 Temnothorax unifasciatus | reverse complement strand
GACAAGTCAAAGAATGCTTTAAAGCATTTGTAGCATTAAGTGGACCGTGATGTATTAATACTTTGAATTCGATGTCTACGTGTCCCAGGTCGCCGACGACGAGGTCCAGATAGTGCGCTCCGTAGTTTTCGGTGTCTAGATGTATCAATACTTTGAAATCGACGTCTACGTAACCCAGGTCGCCGATGACGGAACCTGGGCTGTAGTTTTTAGTGTTTAGATGTATTAATAATTCAAATTCGATGTTTACGTGTCCCAGGTCGCCGATTCAACATATTAATATATCTAGACATCGAAAACTACAGTATAAAAAACTACAAAGTATTAATACATCTAGATATCGAAAACTACGGAGCGCACTATCTGGACCTCGTCATCGGCGACCTGAGACACGTAGAAATTGAATTCAAGGATGTGGAACACCTAGAAGCCGAAAACTGCAAAGCGCACAGCCTAGGATTCGTCATCGGCGATTTGAGATACGCAGACGTCGAATTCAAAGTATTAATACACAGACACCGAAAACTACGGAGCGCCTAGGTCCCGTCATCGGCGACCTGAGATACCTAGACGTGATAATTCCATATGAAGATTTTTTGACCGGACGTTCATTTCCGGCCAACTGTACAGGGTGGGGAGAAATTATTGGTCAAGCTTTTGCCAGTCAATTCTACTCGTCGAGATTGCCAACATTGCATCATGGTGCCGCAAAATTCACTTTGAAGGTCATTTTCAATGTCAAATTTTTTTATTGGCTTATTCGATTCTACTCATCGAGCTGAACAAAGTCTCCAAGGGACCATATGCCGGAAATCAATATTTCATAGAGAAATCTTCGTTTGAAGTTTTTAGAAGCCAAAATATTTTGTAAAATTAATTGTCATGGGTGTAAAATCTGCTTAATCTACTCTTAACGCTACCCAGGATCAACGAAGTGGGTGTGCGTAGATTTCATCGCCGCTGAATGTATACACAATGTGTATACATATCGGTACCGTTAATATACGATACATAAAAAAACGCGGTCCCTTTAAAACACTACAAATACAGCATTTATTTTTTGCGATAACTTTGATAATATCGTATACATACAAATTATTTGCATTATGTACACGTATATGGATTAATGTAAACCTATGTATACAATAATATTGACACCTTTTTTCCGGTCCAGCTAAAATACGCTACGCGTATATATATATATATATGTTTGTAAATTGTAGTTTAGGAGGACCATTTTTCACATAATACGTATTTTAACGGGACATTTGGCTCTTAGGAGGTCCGTCTCGGTAATTTTTTTCATGCATTGTATTTTATTAGGTCCGTCCCGATAAAACCTATCTGAAAGAAACGTATTTTATTGGTACCTTTTCAAATTTTAAGTCCTTCTAATATACGATAGATATATCACTTTCATTTTTTAATTGTGAAGTATTTTATTCAGAACCGGTGAATCTAACTATTAATTTAGCTTCATAATAAACTGCAGTATACTTTTGCATTTAAATATAGATATAAATTAAACAAATAAAACTTTAATAAATATAAACATTACAGTATAATTATTATAAATATAAAGGTTTTGCTATTTTTAGTCTTTTTTTTATTATTACCCCTGTAAAAAAAATTTCTCATATTATTTCAGAAATTTTGTAAAAATTGAGACTCGTAAAAAATTCTGAAAAATATACAAAATTTCTCAGACATATTCGGAAATAATGTATAAAAATTTCCGAAAAATTGCACAGATTTTCTAATACTTACTCCTACAATAGATTCCTATAAAGATGCGTTAGCGAAAAAAATATGAAATATATTATTTTGTGAGATTTTCTAAAAAAAATATGTTCCAATTTGTATGAAAATCCTAAAAAAAATTTCGATTCTGAGAAAGTCAGAAAATTTTTATGGAAACTGTAATTATTAATATGAAAAATTCTGAGACATTTTTCAGGTATTAAATTTACACGCAATATTTATATCTGCTAATAATATTATTATTTAAATTACATATTTTGATACTAATATTATTATCTGATTATACTTAACAACATCTAAGATATTGAGAAACAGTTCCATTAACATATACCGTATATGATAGAAAAGATGATTCGAAAAGCACTTTCTAGCTGGTACTCTACTCTATTGGAACTACCTGATTTTATTAAAGTCACTTATGTTTTTCCGTCTTCTAAGCTGATAAAACGCAAAAAACTAAGAAAGCGCGCCAACCTACTTTTCTATTCATAAAACACTTAAATCTCGATAATTAAAAATAATAGAAATATGAATCCTATAACGAAACCGGCGACGAGCGATGTTTCATTTATATTAAAACGCTTATATCTCAACAACCGGAAAAAATATAAAAATTCCAGAAGCACTTTTTACTTCGTAAGCTGCACTATTGGCATTTTACAACTGGTAACTATACTTTTTCGAATATTAGTGAAACAGCGCGCGCAAGTTTAGCGAAACAGGGGGGACGTACCGGCCGTTTTCTCATTTTCTCTCTTCATCTTTATATCTCATTAACCACCATAGATATCAATATTATTTTCCAAAAGTAATAAAGTTTTTAAGTATTCAGGAAATCCTCCAAAAACGCCTGATGGTGACCATCATGGAGGTTTTAGTGGGTAGGCTGCATGCGGTATCTAATGAACATGCATAGAATCTCAAACTACCTTCGGCTTCCGACATAGAAGGTCATAGGTATCGAAAGATTTTCTCCACGTAAATAAATAAAAAAAAGTATCTACAACATACAAGAGCGAGGGAAAATATAGTGATTGGAGTTATGTAATTTACAACATCAACTATGCATCTCGTATTAGTGAGGTGATGGAAGACTCTGATGGAAGACTTTTGGCGCCAAGACACATGGCCTTGACCTTGCGGCGGGACTCATCACCAGCTGTTCTCTGTCCGAGATTATTATCACGGAGATCGAGTATCGTAGCATGCACGGCATCAACGTTTGTAAATATTTCAGAATTTTTACTATCGCCTGATTTTTAAAAGTTTATCATAATTTTAGCGACTGACTAGCTCCCCAAACATCGTTGTTCACGCCGTCATTGCCACGTTGCTAATACGAGATGTATTTTTAATAATAATGCAAAAATCACATAACTCTAGTCACACTACTTAATACTACCACTAATTACAATTTCCCGCTGTTCTTGGATGATGTTGATACCTATGTTGGTCAGAGATCTAACAATAAGCGTTTAAGGCTGCATCCCCATGGAGAGAGAAATAGCGGAACGGAACTAAAACGGAATTGCTCTGATTGGCTAATCTTCAGGTGGAGGCTCTCAAAATGGGATATTAGCCAATCAAAGGAATTCTGTTTTAATTCCGTTCTGATATTTTCTTGCTCCATGGGGATACACCCTAATGGATTGAGAAATTGCAAGGTCGTCCGTTTTGGTACGAATTCACGCGCTTTATCATCTTAATAAACGAAACTGTGTAATTGTTAGTAATAAGATCTAGTAATCTTTGCTATTGGAATTACTCGATCTTATGCTAGCAATTATGCAGTTTCATTTATTAAGGCAAAAAAGCGTAGGAAATTTTAACGAAACGGATGCCAAGCGCTTTCTCATTATCATTCAATTTTTATATCTCATAAACTACCATAGGTATAAATATCATCAAAGAACGACGAGAAATATTGTAATTAGCGTGATTGGAGTTATATGTGTTTTGCACATAGACGTATATGTATAATATACTGAGCATTCCCACTAAAGAGCTTCTCTAGTGGGATCTGAAGGATAGAAGATATGCTTGCAGTGACGATTTCCTTTTCCAACATTTAGGTTAGGATACAATTAAAAAAGAAAATCGTCACTGCAAACATTTTCTGTCCTTCAGATCTTGAAAGATCTGGGTAAGATCCAACGGGCTCAGTCTATGAGAGAAAAGAGTCCCGTCGCAAGGTCAAGGTCACGTCTGTTGGCGCCAGTCTTCCATATTATTTATAAACAAATATCTCGGCAACCGTATGAGATAGAAATATGTCTCCGAAAGCACTTTTTAGATCGTATTCTGTTTTATTGGACTTATTGATCTCATTGCTGGCAATTATGCAGTTCTATTTATTAAAACGAAAAAGTGCGGAAAATTTTAGCGAAACGGGCATCAATTGATTATTCGTTTCCATTAAACAAGTTCGTATATCGACAATCGTAATTGATAGAAATATTTGAATCATATTTATATCCTTTGCGGTTGCCAAGATATAAGCATTTAATGAAAATGAATGATTACTCGGCGCTTGTTTCGGGACAAATTTGCGCGCCTTATCATTTAAATAAATGGAACTGTACAATTGCTATAGTAATGAGATCGAGTAATTCCAAAAGTGCCGATTACGAACTAATTAGTGCTTTTTGTATCATATTTCTACCTCTTGCGATTCCCGAGATATTGGCGTTAAATCATGCGAAAGACTTTTTGGCGCTAAAACACATGGCTTTGACCTTGCGGTGAGACTTTTTTATCACTAGCTGTTCTCCGTCCGAAAGTATTATCACGGAGATCGAGTATCGTAGCATCCACGGCACCGACGTTTGTAAATATTTCAGAATTTTTACTATCGATTTATTTTTAAAAGTTTGTCGCAATTTTAGCGACTGACTAGCTTCCCAAGCATTGTTGTTTACGCCGTTACTGTCACGTTGCTAATAGTGCTCTGTGCCATGACCGAGATGTATTTTTGATAATAATGAAAAAATAACTCTAGTCTAACACAACTCTAGTCACACTAATTACAATTTCCCGCTGTTCTTGGATGACGTTGATACCTATGTTGGTCAATGAGATATAAAGGAAATTTAAAAGATTTAATGGAAATTGATAAATCGCTCGCCGTCAGTTTCGGTACGAATTCACGCGCTTTATTATCTTAATAAACGGAACTGTGTAATTGTTAGTAATGAGATCTAGTAATCTTTGCTATTGGAATTACTCGATCATACTGCTGGCAATTATGCAGTTCCGTTTATTAAGGCGAAAAAGCGTAGGAAATTTTAACGAAACGGACGCCAAGTGTTTTCTCATTTTTATTCATTTCTTATATTACAGATCACCATAGATATAGACATCATCAAACAACGACGAAAAATACTGTAATATGTGATTGGAGTTACATGTTTTACAGCATCACCAATTATACATCTCGTATTAGCGAAATGACAATGACGGCGTAAACGACGATGCTTTGGAAGCTGGCCAATTGCTAATTACAATTAACTCTTAAGAATCAGGCGATAGTGAAAAAACTGAAATATTTACAAAAGTCAGTTCCGTGCACACCGCGGTTTCCCCTATCCCTGATCATAATCTCAGTCAGAACACAGCTGGTGAGACAAAAAAGTCTCGCCGCAAAGGTCAAGGCCACGTCTGTTGGCACTAGAAAGTCTTCCGTATCGTTTATAAACAAATATCTCGGCAACCGTATGAGATGGAGATATAATCTATCATTAGCGGTTGTCAAGATATAAGAATAGTTAGTTGTATTTTTTTATATACATATAATGAAGTTTACATATGAATTCATGTACAGGGTTGTAGCGACGTACAGGTCAGTATGATGGGTTATCCATTCGTGCAGGCGCGCAAGATTATTCACAGCTGCATTCACTTTGACACATTATATGTGAGTGATTATAATGTGCCAAAGCTTACGCAGCTGTGAACAATCATGCGCCTCTGCACAAATGGGCAACCCGTCATGCTGACCTGTATGTCGGAGCAACCGTACATCACTTTTGAAAAGACTTTCATATTGTTCTGTTACTGTTAAGGTAAAGTGCATTTTTCAGATCAGATCTTAATTCGGATCAACAAATTTGAAATGCCTCTCTAGCCGACTGTACCTATCATATATGTGGATTTTTTTCACTATTGTCTACAGCTATAAGGAATAATTATAGACGATAATGAAAAAAAAATCCATATATGATAGGTACAGTCGGCTAGAGAGACGTTGATCTGAATTAGGATCTGATCCAAAATATGCACTTTACTCTATACTTTAATTATATTGTGCTTTACTTTGATGCTTTGCAAACCAATATTAGGCATGTTTAGAAAATCTTTAGGAAATACGTAATATAATACATATTAGCATATGATTACAGTAAGAGAATTAAAAACAAGTTACTATAAATTGTAAGTATAATTGAAACAGTTGTAACGATACGCCCCGGAAATACGTATCGCCATAAAACAACCTGACTTCGAAGCGCGGAACTAGCTCGCGGCGTGGTCGGGTTCGAAGGAGGCGCGGAGGAACGGATGCGAGGTGTGTGTCGGCAGAATGAAGCGTATTCGGATTTCTAACAAAATAACAAGTTTATTGCTGTAACAATGCTTCGCGGTGTACAGTGTCGCGAAGTGCGCGTATATACAGAGTGATGAATGCGCGAGATGAGTGCATACAGAATCGCGATGTATAGCGTCGCGCTATGCAGGGTCGGTGATGACAAGGCGGCGCGGTTCGCGGATCGGTACGCGAGGGCCGCCCCGATGGGCGGATTAGCGCGGTTTCTTCCGGCGGGTCGCGGGCGGATTTGCGCTATGACGTATCGGCCCGGGCGGGGCTGATTTCCCGTATCGGAACGCGTATGAATGGCGCGCGGCGCGAGGGCGACAGAGAGTCGCGTGGATTCCGCGGGACAGGCGGAAGGGTTTCCGAGACGCGGGCTGTCCACCGAGAAACACTCGGTGTAGGCAGAGTAACGCTCTACCCCTTTTGGCAGACGTGGCGTGGCGGCGGATGGCAATCATAAGGTCGCGCAAGCCCGACCCGCGGGAATGTTACACGCCACCGCCGTTACCCGCCCGTGGCAGCAGGTCACCCTCGATCTCATCGGGCCGCTGCCACGGTCGAAACAGGGCCACACATGGCTCCTAACTATGCAGGACCGCTTCTCCAAGTGGCTGGAGATGCGCCCCCTGCGCCGCGCCACCGCCGCGGCCGTGACCACGCATATTGCCGAAGCAATCCTATTCCGTCACGGCTGTCCCGAAACGATACTGTCAGACAACGGTACGCAACTACGGTCGGGAAAACTCGAAAAGATGCTCGCCGCACACAACATTCGACATAAATACGCACCGGTACACGCGCCGCACTGCAACCCGGTCGAGCGGACAAACCGAGTCGTGAAGACGATGATCTCGCAATACGTCGACAGAAACCACCGCAACTGGGACGAGCGTATCCCCGAACTGCAATTCGCGTACAACTCGGCACGACACGAGGCCACGGGCTACACCCCTGCGTATCTCATTTTCGGCCGCGAACCGATATCGCCGCTTAATCAGGAGGCCGCTCCGAATACCGCGGCCGCTCCGCCGGATGAAACACGACGGCACCTCGAGGAGGCCTACGAAATTGTGAAGATACATTTAGCACGCGCTTTTCAGAGACAGGAAAAATATTATAATTTAAGACGCCGACAATGGGCACTGAAAGTCGGGGAGTGGGTGTGGAAACGCGAATACCCACTCTCCAACAAAGCCGCGGCGTTTAACGCTAAATTAGCACCGAAGTTTCGCGGCCCTCTCGAGGTGCGCCGAATTATATCTCCGGTAATCGTCGATCTACGCGACCGAAGCGGCAAGTGGAGCCGCCATATACACATACAGGATTTGAAGCCCGCGCCTGCCGCACCCCCACCCGACGACGGGGAAGAGAACACCGACTCAGACACCGGGGATAATAACAACTTTGACACCAGGGATAACAACAATTATGACAAAACCGATTCGGAGGGCGAAAACGAGGAAGAATAATTGCCCCACTCCGAAAGAAATAAATAATAAATACCGGCCCCAGACGAAAAAGAGCACAGACGAGCCATGGAAACCACCAACGACACGTCTATCGAGCACGATATCCTCGCGGATATCAACGCGATCCTCGCCGAGCCGACCGAATACGATCCGATCTGCCCGGGATTCGGGGCAACCTGGACGAGGCTCTTCACCACGGGGTCCGCCGCCGCCGCCGCCGCCCTCGCCGAGGTAACCAAGCCCACGCCCGCACCGCCGACACGAAAACGCGTGCCGGCGGTCGGCTGTAGGGTACAGCGCTCGGACGAGCAGCAACGACGAAAGGTAGCATGGCTCACCACCCCGCCGCCGCCGATGAACCGGCAGAAAAGGCCGCCGGCCGCAACCGCGGCCAAAACACCGGCCCCGGCAAACCATCCGCCGAGCCGGCCTGACGGCCCAATAGCTCCGCCGACCGAAGCGGTCGCACCGGGAGTCAACCCACCGGCGCCTCCGCCGCCGCAACCAACGCCGGCCGACGTCCAGCCACTACGAGCGGAGGGCTCCAAACCACCGCCGCCGATCCCGGTGGAAGTCGAACCGGGGCACATCATCTGGGTGCCATATTACCACGCCCACGTGTCCCGGCAACACAAGATGCGGTCAGGAGGAAAACGGTGGCACATACGTTTCAACCACGAGGGCAGCGTACGGACCATTCGAGAGATCCTGCCAAAGCCGTAGAAGCGCCGAATTCGCGCTTTCCCTGGGAGGAGGGTGATGTAACGATACGCCCCGGAAATACGTATCGTTCCGGCCGACCAACCTGCCGAGGATCGCCCAGCCGACCATCCGCTGGGCAAGAAACGGGCCCGAAGTGCCCGCGTTATATTTAAATTCAGGTAGCATGTATCGTTAGGGAGCCCGCGAACGGACTCACCGCGTAACCGCCTCGGAGCGCCGAGCGGTACCGAAAGCGGCCGAAAACCGCCGAACGCAATCGCGGCGCCGGGACGCCGTAATCTCCGACCGCTCCGCCGCATCATCTCGGCGCTCGCGATTGCCGACGCCGTTACCCCCGCCACACCGACGCCGCCGCGACGGGTATATAACGAGGCGTCTGATAGCGATAAGACGATTCTGCGACCGACCAGATCACCGATCCGACCGATCCTGAGCTCCTGAATCTTCCGCTAGTCAAAACCATTAGGTAGAGAGTTACTCTGTCTTGGCCGAGTGCGTCTCGGTAAAACGACCAGCTCTCCAATCCTCGCGATTATCCGAACGAGGGTAGAGTGCTTCTCTACCTCGAACGAGCGCTTCTCGCCGGATATCTCCTCCGACCCGCGACGTCTGCCAAAAGGGGTAGAGCGTTACTCTGCCTACACCGAGTGTTTCTCGGTGGACAGCCCGCGTCTCGGAAACCCTTCCGCCTGTCCTGCGGAATCCACGCGACTCTCTGTCGCCCTCGCGCCGCGCGCCATTCATACGCGTTCCGATACGGGAAATCAGCCCCGCCCGGGCCGATACGTCATAGCGCAAATCCGCCCGCGACCCGCCGGAAGAAACCGCGCTAATCCGCCCATCGGGGCGGCCCTCGCGTACCGATCCGCGAACCGCGCCGCCTGGTCATCACCGACCCTGCATAGCGCGACGCTATACATCGCGATTCTGTATGCACTCATCTCGCGCATTCATCACTCTGTATATACGCGCACTTCGCGACACTGTACACCGCGAAGCATTGTTACAGCAATAAACTTGTTATTTTGTTAGAAATCCGAATACGCTTCATTCTGCCGACACGCACCTCGCATCCGTTCCTCCGCGCCTCCTTCGAACCCGACCACGCCGCGAGCTAGTTCCGCGCTTCGAAGCCAGGTTGTTTTACAGTTATAAATTTTATATTTATTACTTTATAATACATATATCTTACATAGCATACATAAACGTATCTATAAGCACAAAATATTCTGAAAACTATGTGTAGGTAACTTTGCATCAGTTTTTCCTAAATAATATCTAAAGGCATCAAGAACAACTCGTATTTTACTTACAGTCCATCGTGTACGATTAGTATGAGACACTGAAAATATAAAAAAGGATAATTTTAACATTAATATAATGTTTTAATGTATGTGGAATATATAAACAATTACATGCATAACATAATTTTTTGTATAGCATGTGTAATATAGCATATATTTCAGATAATAATATGTAAGAAATCAGTATAAATCAATAGTGCTTAGTTCATGTACAATCTACTTTCAATACAATTAACTTTCTATTGTACTATAACATAATTTTATCGTCAACTTTTATATGTATATATATGAAGTATTTTAACCTTAGAATTATACGTGTCAGTAAAATTATATATGGTGTTTTTTTTACTTCATGTACCAATTATTTCCGCCAATTATCTCAGGAAGTATTAGTTTATTGATAAAATTTTCAGATAAAAGTTGGAGGATTTAAAGGAGGCCAATAGGCGATCTTATTAAATTTTGGGTCCAGCGCGTGTTAAGCCCAATAGAGCCAAAGTCAAATTTTTTAAATGGACCTTTTTTGTATCATCTTTCTCTACTAATTAGTTTGAATAACTTTTGTCTGAAACATTTTTTTATTTGCGTAATATTAATTTTTGAGATATTCAAGGAAAATTTGGTAACTTTTTCAATATTTAGCTTACGATATCTCGATAATTGTTTATCAGACGGAAAAGTGGTACAGGACTTTTTCGCCTGATTTCATCTCAAGAATATGATGTTGCAATAGTACAATTTTTTTTTAAATATTTGTGTATGCATCTCCTTAAAGCTTTCATGTATACACAAATATTTAAAAAAATTTAGAGTACTATTGCAATAGCACAGTCTTGAGATAAAATCAATTTAAAAAGTTTTGTACTACTTTTCCCTTCTACAACCAATTATCGAGATATTGTAAGTTAAATATTGGACAAGTTACCAGGTTTTCTTTGAAAATCTCAAAAAGTTTACGCAAATAGAAAAATGTTTCAGACAAAAATTGTTCAAATTAATTAGTAGAAAAAGATGGTACAATAAAAAATTGAGGTTTTCATTAAAGAAAATCAAGTTGGGTCTTATTAGGTCCAAAGTGGATGCCAAGTGGGACCCAAAATTTAGTCAGCTTATCAGGTGGACTTAAAAAAATAGTGATATTTCTATAAAAAATATCATATGAGAAACAATACTGTTTGTTTTAACTACACAACACAGTATTATTTGTTTCTAATCATTTTCCAAAGGAGTATTTCTTTTAAAGAAATTAAAGGCCATTGCACGTAACAAAATTTTAGTTGTAATCATAAGGCCGTAAGAAAATAGACCAATCCCACTTGATTATTCTTCAAGCGCGAAGAGAATAATCGACTGTGATTGGTTTATTTTCTTACGACCTTGCGATTACAACCAAAACATTTTACGTGTAATGGCCTTTACGGTGTTATCATGCTATGCCATTGTTCTATTATGAAGAAAGAACAAGTTTTCATGGAGTAAAATACAATAAATATGAAAATTATATTATAATTTACACAACAACAATTATTATACATATTTTAATAAAACCATGAAAACTTGTTCTTTCTTCAAAACAAAATAGTAGCATGTTGACTCAGTAAAATTCTTTAAATGAAATACTTCCTTGGAAGATAATTGGAAACAAATAATACTGTGTTGAATCAGTTAAATCAGACAGTAAATATTCTCATGTAACATTTTTCTTTGGAAGTATAAGCACTACTGTTTTGTTTTTCTGAAAAAAGTAGGGCTTACAAACTTTTAAATAGTGTAACGTATAAACATATATATTACAATCATACTTACAAAATTTCTATTTTTTCTTTTTTTTTATTTGTATCCATATTTATTATGTTTTGTTCATTTCTGCATTATTGTCTGAATAACTAACCTCTGTCTCAGTTGAGGTTCTAAATCATCTGAATCTATAATAGAAATATGCATATATGATAAAAATAGGAAATAAGATTAAAACATACATTTTATGTTTGTTATATTTGATATATTTGCTATTATTTTAGAAAAAAAGGAACACAAAAATATTTTTTTCTTTACTTATTTATTTATAAGTTATTTTAAAATTTATTTATTTGTTTAATTTTTCTTAATACCAAATTTTAATTTTAATTTTAGTTTTAAAATTTTATTGTCAAACATTATATAATTGCAAATGTTATATTTAAAAGTATTCACAAAAAATGATATTAAATAGAATAAAATAAATTAATTTTGAAAAGATGTTATATATATAGTTTACTGATAAAAGTAATATGCAATTTATATTTATATATCAATTTATAAATTAATTTGCATATTAATTTTTATGTTTCATAAATATGTATACGAATATTTAACAGATATACATCAACCTCTTGAAATGTTTTGTTGTAAATCCTGAATTATTTGATTGCCTTCATTATTAGTGTTGTCATTATGCGTTTCAGATATGTTATCATTATTATTAGCATCATTGTTATTTGAAGGAAGACCAAACAAATACGGATTTTTTAAAACTTTTACAGCAATTCTATGCTTTAACATCATATCAAAGTAATCTCTCAATTCTCCCGTCAATAGAACTGGTACTGTTTATCCAAGTTTACCTCTTAATGTAAAACATACATATTTTTTAGCTATCTCTTCGGCACATGTTGAAAGTGCTTTATACGTTTCATATGTTTCATAATTAATTTCTTCATAGGCCTTGTAATCTTCGATGAATGTTTTTTGTATATCTCCAGCTCTACGACGGTTGAATACTTGTACTAATGTCAATGTTACTTTTACGAGTGTAAGCCATACTTCGTAAGAAAATTCTTTTCTCAAAACGTTATAAGCCATTTGACGTTTTTCTTGTAAAAAGTGGTAAAGCCTAATAATATCCGATTAGAAGGAAGAACAATTCGTTTATGTCTTTTATTTTGATTTATTTTTGCAGATTGTTTTAGTAATATGTGTTGTAAATCTTCAGCAACTAATTTTATATCATAGTTTTCTTTTCTAATATAGCGATTAATTAAAATTTTTCCAAGATCTTTTATCAAACTTCCAAGTGATAATGCTAATAATAGAATTTTATAATATTTTCCACAAAGAGATAAACCTGCCAATGTGTTAATTGCTTCAATGCAGGCATTGCTGTATCGTGGAAAATAAATGGAAGCAAAATCTGTAATTTAGAAATATATGTGTTCCAATATATGTAATAAGAGACGGACACTTCTCAGTTTTTGTCTTATCATGTTATCATTATGCTTTGATGCTTTATATTTTTCAACAGTGTAGAAAAATTAGATTATATATCACAATTTCTTTTATGGAAAGAAAAAATAAAAAAATACAAATTTTACATAAACAGCAAATAATCATATTTATCACAGTAGCTGTAATAATAAGATATATAAACATTTATCATAATAAATTATTCATAAAATGTTATATACAAACTATTCTCCTCACTTATTTTATAGTTTTAATAAAATTTAACTTAATTACGAGTTAAACTAATTCTTAGTTTATTTATATTTGTCAAATATAAAGTCGGAGACATTCAAATAAAATGTTCTATTCATTAAATATAAAGCTAACGTTTCTGCATTATTTTGAGCACATTTATCTAATCCATTTAACGTTGATATGTCCAAACTACTAAATACATTTATTGAACCGTTAGTATCTTTAGTGGATACATTTTTTCTTATTTCTGATCTTGTCTGATTTATTTGAGTTTGAATTATGCTTTCATCGGATAAATTATTTGATGGCATGTAAGAAGAGTCTTTATCAATCACGTTTTTTAAACTGTTGTTTTGTGAATTAGTATCATTGTAAAGATAATCTGGAAAAATTTAGAGTATATATATATTATATATATATATTTTAGTTTCTGTTACGGAAAGAAAAAATGGAAAAAATGTACATTTTACATAAAAAACAAATGATATTTATTACAATAGTTATAATACTAAAATACACAAACACTTATCACTATTAAATTATACGAGAGGCGTTCAATAAACAACACTTCTTTTCTCATTCAGTTTGTTTGATTGCAGTTATTTGTCATATTTTTCCCCAATTTTTTCTCTACAAAAATCAATTTTTTAACATAGATTTCATTCAGTTCTATGACTTTACGCCATTTAGACATGAGAGACTATGTAGCCTTGCGGTATCACTCTACTGGTCTATCTCTCAGCCACATTCTTATTTCAACTATTACTTTTTTGTTATTGTCATCTCTTCCTGCAGATAGCATCTTTTAGATATGACCAAAGAGATGAAAGTCAAAAGGTGCAAGATCCGAATTGTAGGATAAGTGAAGAATGACAGTCCACTTATTGCTCGTATCTTGCAGCTTTCATATCTTTGGTCCTCTGAAAGATGCAACTCGTAGGAAGAAATAGAATAATAACAAGGAAGTCACAGCCGAAGTAAGAAAGTGATTGAGAGACAGACCAGCAGAATAGTACCGCAAAGCTACACAGGGTCTCATATCTAAGTAGCGTAAGGCCACAGAATTGAATAGAGACTATGTTAAAAAACTGATTTTTATAGCCAAAGAATTGGGGAAAAATATGACGTATTTAAAATTGCAATAAAACAAACCTTGAATGAGGAAAAAATATGTTGCATTACTTATTGAAGGTACATAAAATATAAAAAAATGTTATATACAAACTATTTTCTTTACCTATTTTATAATTATATTACGATATTACATTTATTCTTAGCTAATTTGTATTTGTAAAATATAAAGTCAAAAATATTCAAATAAGATGTTCCGTTTGTTAAATATAAAGATAAAAACACTCTAAAAAGAAATATAAGTTGCATATTTACAAAAACCAGTATTATAAAAATTCTTTAAGTAAATTATATTACCTTCAGTGGAAACACGTCTATAAGTCTCAGCAGTATTTTTTGACGTAGTACATGGTAATATATTAGTATCGATTTCGTATACTTGTAATGCATTTCCACTCCAATTCCAGAGTAGTAAGTTTTCAGAATCTGTTTGTACAATGTCTAATAAAAGATAACATATAATAAGTAGAAAGACATTATTAAAGACATTATTAAATCGTACAACACATTATACATGGTGTGTTTAGAAAGTAATAAAAAGTATTTTTTTTTGCGCTTCCCAGAAGAGCTGCGTGAGGAAAGTGGGGATCGAGGTAGTTGAGGGGGAATCTCAGGTACACGGACTCTCTTCAGTTGAGCCAGAACCTTTTGAACGGTCAGTACGTTACAAAAGTGCCTTTGTTTTTCACTCTTGTCGCGGACGACGCTGTCTTCAACATTTCTAACGTTTCTGAGAAGATGTTTTTCCAAGTTTTGCGCAAAGTTTAATTGCGTAACGCTGCTCGATGCTTCTCTGCATTGTCGTCCCTGACGAAAGTGAAAAACAAAGGTGCACTTACCCTGTAACGTACCGATTGTTTGAAAGTCTCAGGCTCAACTGAGGAGGGTCTGACCCTGACCGGCGTGTACCTGAGATTCCCCCTCAACTACCTCGACCCCCACTTTTCCCACGCAGCCCTCCTGGGGAGGCGTAAAAAAAATCATTCTTATTACTTTCCGGACACATCCCCCTAGATCCCGTAAAGCGCATATTCGTGCATTTTCTATAGTACACGTTACGTATGCTATAGATAAATTTGCATATATGCGCTTTACGGAACCCCTGGACACGTATGTATATTATATAATCATAGATTTTAATAAAATCTAGTATCAAACTTCCGTTTAAACTTTCGATATTATGCTGTACATTATCTGTTGTAATATGACACTCTGTTTCTGTCGTTAATCCCATCTCTTCTTGTATTAAAATATTCTCTGTTTCATTTTGACTATACATGCATTCTGTATGATCTGATACATGTATCGTATTATTTATAGTGACAGTTGTACTTTTATCTTTTATTATATTGTTCACAATATTGTCATTACAATCAGCAACGTGATTCCCATTATTTAATTCTGATGAATTTGAACTTATAAGATTTGTTATTATTTCCTGAGTGTTCTCTATAATCATATATTAATTATATTAATTATTGCAAATACATATATTTCACATTAACATTATGTTGAATAATATATATTGTACATATGTATCTTTTAAAAAATTAAAATTTTATTACAGAATTATTGATAATCTGTTTTTTCTTTTATATAAGACAGTAATAAAATATATATAATAAAATCTTACCATTGCTTTGACTTGCAGGTGAGGATGTTTTACAACACATTGGTTGTGAAATATGGTGCAATATAATTTTAGATACATCAGCGACTAATGATTTTTTAATACTATCAAGTACATCGAAACTTTCTGTAAAGATGTGTAATAAATGTTTATATAGATATATGATTTTAATATACAAATATTTGACAGACAAATGTTCTATAACGTAACGTAAATATACACGAAATAAATAATCATATAAGTATACAAATATATATTCGAATAGATAAATAATTTTTACGTAATAGATACTATTATATAAAATTAACATTACATAGGTAAAAAAATATTACATAGCATTCATAGCTTTCACTACAGCAACAAATAAAGCGTATTTTGTGGACATACGAACATCTCGCTACATTTTACAACAAAAGGGACAAGGTCGATCATGTCCAATGGTTGTAAAATACAGCGAGAAAAAAGTTTCATAAGGAATGTAATTGCAGATAGATGAAAAATGGTTTTTTATACATGTATTGAGTAATAAGATCTTCTAATTTTCTTTTCTGAAAAATTTAATTTACTTATATACCGAATTTAACTTATTTATATTGTTTATAATTTCTTATTATATACATAATACACTTACATATATGTGTGTATATTTATATATAAATACTTTTAATAAAATCGATTCATTTAAAGGTTATGTAACCCAATATTCGTTTAATAATCATTTAGTTATTATAATCTACAATTGAAAAAAAATGAAAATTGTAAATGATATAAAAATTAAATATTACCATGGCGAACCACGACTCGACAAATATATCTTTTACATTTATATTTTGCTATATATGTATTTTTGTGTCTGACCACATCTCTTGCTTTACTTTAATACTTCTTGACTTTATATTTTACAAATAGAAATTAGCTAAGAATAAATTTAATATCGTAATATAATTATAAAATAGGTAAAGAAAATAGTTTGTATATAACATTTTTTTATATTTTATGTACCTTCAATAAGTAATGCAACATATTTTTTCCTCATTCAAGGTTTGTTTTATTGCAATTTTAAATACGTCATATTTTTCCCCAATTCTTTGGCTATAAAAATCAGTTTTTTAACATAGTCTCTATTCAATTCTGTGGCCTTACGCTACTTAGATATGAGACCCTGTGTAGCTTTGCGGTACTATTCTGCTGGTCTGTCTCTCAATCACTTTCTTACTTCGGCTGTGACTTCCTTGTTATTATTCTATTTCTTCCTACGAGTTGCATCTTTCAGAGGACCAAAGATATGAAAGCTGCAAGATACGAGCAATAAGTGGACTGTCATTCTTCACTTATCCTACAATTCGGATCTTGCACCTTTTGACTTTCATCTCTTTGGTCATATCTAAAAGATGCTATCTGCAGGAAGAGATGACAATAACAAAAAAGTAATAGTTGAAATAAGAATGTGGCTGAGAGATAGACCAGTAGAGTGATACCGCAAGGCTACATAGTCTCTCATGTCTAAATGGCGTAAAGTCATAGAACTGAATGAAATCTATGTTAAAAAATTGATTTTTGTAGAGAAAAAATTGGGGAAAAATATGACAAATAACTGCAATCAAACAAACTGAATGAGAAAAGAAGTGTTGTTTATTGAACGCCTCTCGTATAATTTAATAGTGATAAGTGTTTGTGTATTTTAGTATTATAACTATTGTAATAAATATCATTTGTTTTTTATGTAAAATGTACATTTTTTCCATTTTTTCTTTCCGTAACAGAAACTAAAATATATATATATAATATATATATACTCTAAATTTTTCCAGATTATCTTTACAATGATACTAATTCACAAAACAACAGTTTAAAAAACGTGATTGATAAAGACTCTTCTTACATACCATCAAATAATTTGTCCGATGAAAGCATAATTCAAACTCAAATAAATCAGACAAGATCAGAAATAAGAAAAGATGTATCCACTAAAGATACTAACGGTTCAATAAATGTATTCAGTAGTTTGGACATATCAACGTTAAATGAATCAGGTAAATGTGCTCGAAATAATGCAGAAACGTTAGCTTTATATTTAATGAATAGAACATTTTATTTGAATATCTCCGATTATTCCTCCTTTATATTTGACAAATAGAAACAAACTAAGAATTAGTTTAACTCGTAATTAAGTTAAATTTTATTAAAACTATAAAATAAGTGAGGAGAATAGTTTGTATATAACATTTTATTTATACTTTATGAATATATATAATTTAATGTAATAAGTTTGTATATCTTATTACATATTAGAGCTACTCTGATAAATATGATTTATTGTTGTTTATGAGAAATGTGTATCTCTTTTTCATTTTCTCTTTCCACAAAAGAAATTAAGTTGTATAATTTAAATTTTTTAGAACATCTTTATAATGACACTAATTCGCAAAACGACAGTTTAGAAAACACGATTGATAAAGATTCTTCTTACATTCCATCAAGTAATTCGTCCGATGAAAATATAAATCAAACTTAAATAAATCAAACAACATCAGAAATAAGAAAAGATGTTTCTACTAAGGAAACTAATAGTTCAATAAACGTATCTAGTGGTTTGGACATATCAACATCGTTAAATGTATCAGGAAAATGTGCTCGAGATGAAGCAGAAATGTTTGTTCTGTCAGCTGATGCAGGCAAGAAAAAACATTTTTGCATGTTCTGTAACACGTTTCAAAGTAAAATAGCTCGCCATCTTGAACGGGTACATGCTAAGGAACTAGAAGTCCAAAAATTTACGTGTTTACCAAAAGGAACTGCAGAACGAAGACAAATTATAGAAACACTCCGAAGGCGTGGAGATTTTTATTTCAACGTAGATAATACACGAAATGATGGTGAACTATTAGTGGAAAGACGTTCTAAAAAAATGTATAACAGAACACCTTCCGATTATACCGCATGTCCAAAATGCAGAGCATTTATACTTAAATCTACAAGGAGACATCATTCTCGAAAATGCATTGGTCCTAGAAACAAAGATACAAGAGCGGTATCAGTTTTAGGAAGAACAATAATAGGTCGAATACATCCTGAAGCGAATAGTGTCTTAAGATTACGTGTTTTTCCCGTATTAAAAGAAGACGACATAGTACGACTAATACGATATGACGAATTAATAATTGCATTCGGAAATCAACAGTGTGAAAAATATAAAGCATCAGAGCATAATGATAGCATGATAAGACAGAAACTGAGAAGAGTCGGCCGTTTACTACAAATATTGAAACTTAAATGTTCTGAAATTACAGATTTTGCATCCATTTATTTTCCACGATACAGCAGTGCCTGCATTGAAGCAATTAACACATTAGCAGGTTTATCTTTATGCGGAAAATATTATAAAATTCCATCATTAGCATCATCACTTGGAGGTTTAATAAAAAAACTTGGAAAAATTTTAATTAATCGATATATTAGAAAAGAAAACTATGATAAAAAATTAATTGCTGAAGATTTTTTAAAAGTATTTTCAGAAGATTATACAACACATATCACGAAAACAATATCTGAAACAATGAATCAAAATAAAAGACGTAAAAGAATTGTTCTCCCTTCTAAATCGGATATTATTAAGCTTCACAATTTTTTACAAGAAAAACGTCAAACAGCTTATAATGTTTTGAGAGAAGGATTTTCTTACGAAGCATGGCTTACACTCACAAAAGTAACATTGACATCAGTACAAGTATTCAACCGTCGTAGAGCTGGAGAGATACAAAGAACACTCATCGAAGATTACACGGTTTATGAAGGAATTAATTATCAAACAAATGAAATGTATGAAGCACTTTCAACACGTGCCAAAGAGATAGCTAAAAAATATGTACGTTTTACATTAAGAGGTAAACTTGGACGAACAGTACCAGTTCTATTGACGGGAGAATTGAGAGATTGCATTGATATGATATTAAAGCATAGAAAAGCTGCAAAAGTTTCAACAAAGAATCCGTATTTGTTTGGTCTTCCTTCTCTTGTAAAAAATAAGTATAGATACCTCTTGGCATGTGATCTGTTGCGACAGTATGCAGTAGAATGCGGTGCTGAAAATCCTGAAACTTTGCGTGCAACTGAATTACGGAAACATATAGCGACAATGTGTATTAATTACAATTTATCAGAGAATGAAATTTCATCACTGGCAAACTTCATGGGTCATGCAGATAAAATACACTTAACTCATTATAGGCAACCTGTCATAGAAAAAGAAATTTTAGAAATATCACAATACTTAGAAGCAGCACAAGGAGTTGGACGAGATGAAGAAGATAATGGTTCAGATGATAATTCAGATTCTGAATGCTCAGAATCTAATAGAAATAACAATGATGCTAATGATAGTGATAACGTACCTGAAATCCATAATGATGTCACTAATAATAAAGACAATCAAATAATTCAGGATTTACAAAGAAATACTTCAAGAGGTTGTATATCTATTATATATTTGTAAACTTTTTATGAAACAAAAATTAATATGCAAATTAATTTTTAAATTAATATGTAAATATAAATTGCATATTGTATGCTTTCATCAGTAAATTATATATCTCTTCAAAATTAATTTATTTTATTTTATTTAATATTATTTTTTGTAATTAGTTTAAGTATGACATTCGCAATATAATGTTAGATAATCAAATTGGAAAATTAAAATTACGATTAAAATTTAATATTAAAAATCAATAATTTTATAAATAAGTTTTTATAATAATTTAAAAAGAAATTGCTGAAAAAAATTTTTGTTTATGCTCCTTTCTTTAAAAAATAACACTAAATATATCAAATATAAAGTAAATGTTTTAATCTTATCTCTTAACTTTTATTATATATATATTTTTTATTATAGATTCAGATGAATTTAGGATCTCAATTGAGAGAGAGATTAGTTATTCAGATAATGATGCAGAAAATGAACAGAACATAAAAAATATGGAAAAACAAAAAAAGAAAAAAAGGAAAACAAAAAAAATAAAAGATGGAAAGGAACTTTGTAAGTATAATTGTAATATATGTATTTATACATTACACTGTTCAAAAGTTTGGAAGCACTATTTTTTAAGAAGAACAATTAAAACAATGGTGTTAATACTTTCAAGGAAAAATGTTATATGAGAAACTTTACTGTTTGTTTTACTATCTGTTTTAACTATTTAACACAATATTACTTGTTTCTAATTATTTTCCAAGGAAGTATTTTATTTAGAGAATTTTACTAACAACGAGTCAATATGCTATGTAATTATTCTGTTATGACGAAAGAACAAGTTTTCATGATTTGAGTAAAATATATTAATTGTTACTGTGTAAATTATAATCTTATTTCTTATTTCTTACTTTGCAAATTTGTGTCTTCGCGTAAATATATACCCTGTAGTGTCTCCGCGCGTACTTGACGCGAGACACTACTGTGTCTCTTGATAATTTTCATATTTATTATTCATATTTATATTTTCATATTTCATATTTTACTCAAACCACGAAAACTTATTCTTTCTTCATAATAGAACAATGGCATAGCATGATAACACTGTAAAACTCTTTAAATAAAATACTCCCTTGGAAAATAATTAGAAACAAGAAATACTGTGTTGTGTAGATAAAACAGACAGTATTGTTTCTTTTATGACATTTTTTTTTTAATATTAGCACCACCATTTTTTCTTAAAAAAGTAGCACTTTCAAACTTTTGAATGGAAGTGTAATATACAGGGTGTCCCAAAACTCGAGGATACGGTGTATAGGACGCGTTTCTGTCTGCTAAAACAAACAATTTTTTCCTTTAGTAAAATTAGACAATCTGACAAGTAGATTTTGTAACAGAGTAAGTTAAAGTTTTAACGAATGAGCGCTCTCATTTATGTGGCGTTTAGGGCCGGCGCACGCTCCTCAGTTGCTCATACTTAGTCCTTGACCTTTTTCTGTATTGTATTGCATAAAACATGATAAAAATTACAAAATAAATATTGCTTATGTTCTTTACATAATAAATAAATAAAAGAATTGTCTGATTCCGTAGAATTATCTGAAAATAGAAAAAATGTAAATAATTAAATATATAAATATGCTTTGTGTGCTGAGCGTTCTATTATTCTAAATATTGCACAATTACGTTTGACATTAAATAGTATCACTAAATTTAAGGAATAGTTTACTAGAACGCTCAGCGCATAAAGTATATTACTATTTACATTTGTTTAATTTTTAAGTGGTATTATGGAATCAGACAATTCTTTTATTCATTTATTATGTAAGGAATATAAGCAATATTAATTTTGTTAACTTTTATCATATTTTAAGCAATATAATTGAGAAAAAGGTCATTTTAGGTACGAGCTAGAGACCCTATAATGAGAGTTAGAGAAACAAGAGAAAGAGAAAGAGTAGAGAATGCGATATGAATTTATATCCTTCTGTTTCGCAAGATTTTGACAAAATCGCCTTATGGCCAGAGTTTTATTATAGGGTCTCTAGTGACTGAGGAACGCGCGCCGGCCTTGAGCGTCACATAGACGAAAGCGCTCATTTGTTAACTTTAACCTGCTCTCCTGCAAAATTTACTTGTCAGACGCAATTTTGGTAAAAGAAAAAGTTGTTTCTTTAAGCATAAAGAATCGCATCTTGTATTCCATATCTTCAAGTTTTGAGACACCTTGTATATATATGTAATATGTATTGTATATATATATAGGATTTAGGAGAAATTTGCAATATTCCAGGAGGTAATAGTATTGATTCTAAGCAAAAAGAGTCATATGAACATGGGTTCTATTTCTACGGTTACCGAGATATTTTGGTTATAACACGAAAAGGGCACTATGCGTATGGAGGGATAGAAATGAAAGACAAAGACTGACAACGATGTGCAATTGTTAGTAGTTAGTTCATTGTTTATTCTATTGCCCATAATAGCCTTAGGCTGGGCGCATACCATCGGCTTTACATCGACTAAACTGTTTAATCGATGTCGAGCAGTAACAATGATTTCTTATCAACTAAACAATTTAATCGAGGACTGTATTATTACAGAATAAGTATATTTAGTTTTAACGAGCTTCTTGTGTTAATCGGCCGGTGTATTAGAAAGTATATAATATGATTTTGTCGCATATTATCGACAAAAATCGTATTTTACTTTCTAATACACCGGCCGATTAACACAAGAAGCTCGTTAAAACTAAATATACTTATTCTGTAATAATACAGTCCTCGATTAAATTGTTTAGTTGATAAGAAATCATTGTTACTGCTCGACATCGATTAAACAGTTTAGTCGATGTAAAGCCGATGGTATGCGCCCAGCCTAAGGCTATTATGGGCAATAGAATAAACAATGAACTAACTACTAACAATTGCACATCGTTGTCAGTCTTTGTCTTTCATTTCTATCCCTTCATACTCATAGTGCCCTTTTCGTGTTATAACCAAAATATCTCGGTAACCGTAGAAATAGAACCCATATTCATATGACTCTTTTTGCTTAAAATCATCAATACTATTATTTTCCGGAATATTACAGATTCCTCTTCAATCACTATGTATATTATTTATTTATAAAATATAAATATACCTATATTATATCTTTATATAACGTATACATATACAGGGTGTCTTATTTTAATCGATTACTCCCAAAACCTTTTTTTATTTGTGATTTCAGAAAGAAATGTTTCAGACAAATGTTGTTTGGTTTAAAGGAGGACATATGATTCCAATGTGAGTCGTGTCATACATGTCGTCATTTTCAAGTTTCAAAAAAGACTAATTTCTCACATGGAACTTGATTTTTTCCTTAAGATAAAAGTTGTAGATCTTGTCGAGACGTTTTCAAAATACTATAATAAAGTATTTTTTTGTTAAATATTTTCCGAGTTATGAGGTTCGAAAGTTATCTGATAAAGATAAAGTTAACTATCTTAGGGTCACTATTTCCAACATCTGTTAACCTTTAACCGACTGTTAATTTAACGGAATAGCCAATAGAAATTGGCTACCTTGAAAGTTAACTGTCGGTTAAAGGTTAACAGACGGTAGAAATAATACCCTTAAAGCAATTAAATTTGAGACAAAGAGAGGATGATGACCTTGCTTCACTTTCATGCCGTCCTCAAGGTCGAAATCATCTTGAATTTTTTAAATGGAAACGCCCAAATCTGATAAAGGAAATCGAAAGAGTGTCGAATTTTACCCCGCTGAGGTCACTGTAACTCAGTGGATCACATATTTCAATGTAAAATTCGACGCTCTTTCGATTTCCTTTATCAGAATTGGGTGTTTTTATTTAAAAAATTCAAGGTAACTTCGACCTTGAGGACGACATGTCAAAGTCAAGCAAGGTCATCATCCTCTCTTTGTCTCAAATTTAATTGCTTTAAAATAGTTGACTTTACCTTTATCAGATAACTTTCGAGCCTTATAACTCGGAAAATACTTAACAAAAAAATACTTTATTATAGTGTTTTGAAAACGTCTCGACAAGATCTACAACTTTTATCTTAAGGAAAAAATCAAGTTCCATGTGAGAAATTAGTCTCCTTTAAAATTTCTTGAAAATGACGACATGTATGACACGACTCACATTGGAATCATATGTCCCCCTTCAAACCAAACAACATTCGCCTTAAGTATTTCTTTCTAGAATTACAAATAAAAAAGTTTTTGGGGGTGATAGATCAAATGGGTTATCCTGTATACAGGATGTTTTATTTTATGTGCCAATTATCTCAGAAAGTATTGGTTTATTAGAAAAATGTTTCAGAGAGTTAGAGGATTCAGAGAGGGCCAATAAACGATCTCATTAGATTTTGGGTCCGGAAGACGTGTTTGGCCCAGTAAAGCTCAAACTAAATTTTTTAAATGGAAACCACTATTTTTATTATACCATCTTTTTTTACTAATTAATTTGAACAACTTTTGTCTGAAACATTTTTTATTTGCCTGATACTTTTTGAGATATTTAAGGAAAACGGGAACTTTTTTAATATTTAGTTTGTCTCAATAATTGTTTGTTCGAGGGAAAAGTATTACAGACGTTTTTGACTTAATTTTGTCTCAAAAATATTCGATTGCAATAGTACTCCAATTTTTTTTAAATATTTATGTATACATCTCTTTGGAGCTTTCATGTATACACAAGTATTTAAAAAGTTGGAGTACTGTTGCAACAGAATATTCTTGAGATCAAATCAAATCAAAAAGTCTTGTACCACATTTCCCTCTGATAATAATTATCGAGATATCATAAGTTAAATATTAAAAAAATTATCAAGTTTTTCTTGAATGTCTTAAAAAGTATTAGGAAAATAGAAAAATGTTTCAGAAAAGTTGTTCACAAACGTTGTTTAAATTAATTAGTAGAGAAAGATGATACAAAAAATGGGGTTTTTATGTAAAAAATTTGACTTGGGCCCTATTGGGCTTAACACTGGCCCTGGACCCAAAATTTAATAAGATCGTTTATTGGGAGTCTCGACATCAAACTCGCGAAACTCATGTTCGACCGTTAGACGCCGTGCCGTCGTAAGCGGTGAGATTCCGACGACGGGCAGAGGCGCCGTACGGCAAACCGGGCTCGTGCGACGACCGGCCCGCGAGGACCGGCCGCCTAGTAGTGTGTCACATTGTTTTGAGCCTTTCGACTCACGAGACTCCTAGAGATATCATTGCCACCTTTGACTAGAGAGGATACGGCCTTAGAGGCGTTCAGGCATAATCCCGCCTTCTTTAAATCCTCCAACTTTTATCTGAAATACTTTATCAATAAACCAATACTTCCTGAGATAATTGGCGGAAATAATTGGCACATAAAATTAAAAAAAATACCGTATATAATTTTACTGACGCATACAATTCTAAGGTTACAATACTTCATATATGTACATATCAAAGTTTACGATAAAATTATGTTATAGTACAATAGAAAATTAATTGTGTTGAAAGTAGATTGTGCATAAACTAAGCACTATTGATTTATACTGTAATTTCTTACATATTATGATCTGAAATATATGCTATATTACACTGCAATACAAAAAATTTTTTATGCACACATGTAATTGTTTGTATATTCCACATACATCATTAAAACATTATATTAATGTTAAAATGATTCTTTTTCATATTTTCAGTGTCTCATATTAATCGTACACGCAAGAACTTGAAATGGACTGAAGATGAAAAACGAGTTGTTCTTGATGCCTTTGGATATTATTTAGAAAAAGATGATGCAAATTTACCTACAGGTATTGAAATCGGAAAGCTCATTAAGAAATATTCTTATATACTAAGAAATCGAACAGTAGCTACAATTAGAACGTGGTTACATAATCAAAAACGTATTAATTCTCAATTAAAATATAATAAATAATTATTATTTTATCTATCTTTATCAAAAGGGTCGCTCATTTTTTTAAATAAATGTATATTTACGGTTTAGAAAATACATAATATATAGCTATGAATATAAATATAATATATATTTATACTATTAACTATTATTATATTAATCATTTTAAGTTTATAGTAACAAGTCATTTATCCGTAAAAGTAATATATTATCACATCAATAATAATATAATATACTAATGCTAAGATATTATTTTGCATCTCTTGTTTATGTCACAATCGTATATTTTAAGTTACTTATATATTTCATTAATATTTTTAAACATAATTCGTAAGTTTAAATAATTTAATTTAAAATATTAAGTTAAATTACATAATTTTCAGAATATTTTGTGCTTATAGATACGTTTATGTATGCTATGTAAGATATATGTATTATAAAGTAATAAATATAAAATTTATAACTGTTTCAATTATATTTACATTTTAGTAACTTGTTTTTAATTCTCTTACTGTAATCATATGCTAATATATATTATATTACGTACTTCCTAGAGGTTTTCTAAACATGCCTAATATTGGTTTGCAAAGCATCAAAGTAAAGCATAATATAATTAAAGTATAGGGTAAAATGCATATTTTGGATCAGATTTTAATTCAGATCAACGCCTCTCTAGCCGACTGTATCTATCATATATGGATTTTTTTCACTATCCTCTATAGCTATCTCTTATAGCTGTAAACACATATATGATAGGTACAGTCGACTAGAAAGGCATTTTAAATTTGTTGATCCGAATTAGAATCTGTGAACTGAAATATGCACTTTACCCTAACAGTAACAGAAAAATACGAAAGTCTTTTTAAAAGTGATGCACGGTTGTTGCTCCAACATACAGGTCAGCATGACGGGTTGCCCATTCGCTACAGGCGTGCATGGTCGTTTACAGCTGCGTAGACTTTGGCACATTATAATCACTCATATATAATGCGTCAAAGTGAATGCAGCTGTGAATGATCTTGCGTGCCTGCACGAATGGGCAACCCATCATACTGACCTGTATGTCGCTGCAACACTGTACATGAATTCATATGTAAACTTTATTATATGTATATAAAAAGAATACAACACAATAGCCGTATTCATAGTTCTTCCTTGAGGAATAAGGATTCCTTGTTCCTTATTAGTTATTCTACATTTTATTAACCTTCCTTGATCGATCAAGGAACCTTAAAATTTATGAAGTATAGAATGAGGAACAAGGAATCCTTACTCAAGGAAGGACTATGAATACGGCTAACTCTTCAAGGTAGTCCCACTCATGAGTGATGTCCGATTCTTAACAATGAGTCAATTATTAAATATCATATAATTAACTTTTAAAGTTGAGTTGAATGCATTGGTTCTTCTTGATGAACTTTTTAATTTCGGGAAAGGTCGAAGTTAGGTGGAACTATGTCAGGAGATAGACAGAAGATAAGACAGAGAGAAAGAGGTGATGAGAGAGGGGAAAGGGGAGGGGGGAGGAGAGAGAGAGAGAGAGAAAGAGAGAGAGAGAGAGAGAATGTGGAGCGTGGAAATTCGTATTCCTAATCGAATATAAGGCGCTCGAGTACCTAAGAAAATCGACGCATCGTGATTCATCATATTCATTGAACGCTTATATCTCGACAATTGCTAATGATAGATCATATTTCTATCTCATACGATTGCCGAGATATTTGTTTACAAACAATACGGAAAACTTTCTGGCATCAACAGACGTGGCCTTGACCTTTGCGGCAAGACTTTTTTGTCTCACCAGCTGTGCTCTGACCGAGATTATTATCGAGAAAAGGGGAATTGCGTGTGCATGGCACTGGCTTATGTAAATATTTCAGAATTTTTACCATCACTTGATTTTTACAAGTTAATTGCAATTAGCGATTGGCTTCCAAAGCATCATTGTTCACGCCATCGTTGTCACACTAATACGAGATATATAATTGATGATATTGTAAAACACATAACTCCAATCACGCTAATTACAATATTTCCAGTCGTTCTTTGATGTTGTTTATAACCTATAATGGTTTATGAAATATAAGTATTGAATGAAAATGAGAAAACGCTTGGCGTTTATTTCAATATAATTTCTCACATTTTTTCGTCTTAATAAACGGAACTGCGTAATTGTCAGCAGTAATAGATCGAGTAATTCCAATAGCGGAGGTAGATTACTCGATCTCATTACTAGCATTATACAGTTCCGTTTATTGAGATGATCAAGCGCGCGAATTCGTACGAGCGAGCGTCAAGCGATTTTTCAATTTCCATTAAATGCTTATATCTCATTAACAAATATAGGTATCAACATTACTCAAGAACAACGGGAAATTGTAATATGAAAACTAGTCAGTCGCTGAAATTACAATAAACTTTTAAAAATCAGGCGATAATAAAAATCCTGAAATATTTACAAACGTCGATGCCATTCATGCTACGATGCCTGATCTCCGCGATAACAATCTCGAACAGAGAACAGGTGACAAAAAAGTCTCGTCGCAAGGTCAAGGCCGTGTGTCTTGGCGACAAAAAATCTTCCGCATGATTTAACGCAAATATTTCGGCAACCACAAGATATAGAAATATGATTCAAAAAACACTCATTAGTTCATAATCTGCAGTATTGAAATTACTCGATCTCATTACTAGCAATTGTACAGTTCCATTTATTTAAATGATAAAACGCAAATTTGTCCCGAAACGGGCGCCGAGCAATAATTCATTTTCATTAAGTGCTTATATCTCAGCAACCGCAAAAGATATAAATATGATTTAAATATTTCTATCAATTACTGTTGTCAATATACAAGCTTGTTTAATGGAAACAAATAATCGCTTGGCGCCCGTTTCGCTAAAATTTCCAGCGCTCTTCCGTCTTAATAAATAGAACTGCATAATTGCCAGGAATGAGATCAATAAGTTCAATAAAGCAGAATACGATCTAAAAAGTGCTTTCTGAAACACATTTTTATTTTATACGGTTGCTGAGATTGTTTATAAATGACATGGAAGACTTTCTGGCGCCAACAGACGTGGCCTTGATCTTGCGGCAGGACTTTTTTGTCACATCAGCTGTGCTCTGACCGAGATTATTATCGTAAAAAGAGGGAATCGCGGTGTGTACAATACTGGCTTATGTAAATGTTCTTTTTTTTACTATCGCCTGATTCTTAAAAGGTAATTGTAATTGCGATTGGTTAGTTTCCAAAGCATTGTGTCGTTTACGCCGTCATTGACTATACGTTTACACGGCCCGATTTAAACCGAAGTTATAACATCGATGTTATAACTAATGACGTTAAATATCGTGTAAATGCTCTTTTACGACAAAGTTATTACATCGATGTTTACACGATAACGTCATTTAGTTATAATATCAATGTTATAACTTCAGTTTAAATTGGGCCGTGTAAACGTAGTCATTGTTACTTCGCTAATACGAGATGTATAATTTATAATGTTGTAAAACCATAGACGTAATAATAGACTGAGCATTCCCATTGGAGATCTTCCGGCAAAACCTGGGGGACAGAAAATATTCTTGCAGTGATGACTTCCTTTTCTAATTGTGTCCTAACCTAAATGTTAAAAAAGGAAATCGTCATATTGCAAGCATATCTTCTATCCTTCAGATCTTGCAGGGAAGCTCACCAATGGGAATGTTCCGTTTGTTATATATGTCTATGTGTAAAACACATATAACTCCAATCACGCTAATTACAATATTTCTCGTCGTTCTTTGATGTTATTTATACCTATGGTGGTTTATGAGATATAAAAATCGAATGATAATGAGAAAATGCTTGGCGTCCGTTTCGTTAAAATTTCCTACGCTTTTTTGCCTTAATAAACGGAACTGCATAATTGTTAGCAGTAAGATCGAGTAATTCCAGTAGCAAAGATTAAGATTAAGATTACTAGATCTTATTACTAATGCTAGGTCTACAATGCGAGTCGCAAAGTCGTGAGTCGCAAGAATTGACCAATTACAATCGAATTTGAGGAGAATAATCGACTGTTATTGGTCAATTCTTGCGACTCACGACTTTGCGACTCCCATTACATAGTAGACCCAGAATTACAATTACATAGTTCCGTTTATTAAAATGATAAAGCGCGTGAATTCGTATCGAAACGGACGACGAGCAATTTCTCAATTTCCATTAAGGTGTATCCCCATGGAGCAAGAAAATAGCGGAACGGAATTAAAACGGAATTCCTTTGATTGGCTAATATCCCATCTTGAGAGCCCCCACCTGAAGATTAGCCAATCAGAGCAATTTTGTTTTAGTTCCGTTCCGCTATTTCTCTCTCCATGGAGATGCAGCCTTAAACGCTTATTGTTAGATGTCATTGACCAACATACCCAGGTAGCATTAATGTCAAAAAGGTATCTATAAGTTGTCGTTTTTAGGTTGCCTTTATGATTTTACCATAAGATGACCAATGGATGCCTTTAAATTGATATCTCGTTTACTGTTATCCGAATGATGTCTTTTTTATGGTATCTTAATGGAAAGAAAAACCTGTTATCCTAAAGTCACCATTTTACTTTATCCGATAGATGGCTGTTTTAAGGCATCGAAAAATCATCAATTTAATGTTATCCAAAAGTATCTTTATAAAAGTTGTCCAAAAGGTATCTATCGGTAGCGCTGTTTCTGCCTTTTGTTGCAGTCCAAAAGATGTCACCAATTAGATATCATGTTGTAGTGGCATTATGGACGTCATTAAAACGATGTAGGAAAGTTATCATTTTTACGACATCTTCTTGGTTATGGAAATATCTAGAATATAAGTCGAGATATTGCGCCGCGCGTACGTATGCGATTTTATTCCATCACGAAAGAGACAAATTGTTCGACAAAAAGTGTGTAATTAATAACGTGTAAGTATATACTTTCGCTTTTTCTATATTTTTAGTATATATATACATGCATATATCATAAAGCGTGACTATATAAAATACACGTGTACTTTTCAGGTTATACCGAGTTATACACGCAGTAATAAATAAAGTAAAGACGTACACTATTTTTATAATATTTTTCTCAACATCTGGAAAAAGTTGTGAGTATATACAGTAATACTGATCTACTCCGTGTTTTATTATATTTAATAGTTGAAGGGTTAATTGCGATACATTATAGATTATGCCATTATGGGACCTCCGTTGAGACGGATGAAACCGTTCCTTGAGCTCTCACGAAAACAGCAAAAGCGACGAATCCGCGCCCTTGTGCAAGCGGATCTCGCTTACCTGGCAAATGCAGCAAATAATGCTGCGTCTAGTCCTACTCGTCCTCCCTCATGCTCACCGCCAACAGCTCGTGCTTCTAATATACTTGTGTCGTCACGAGATGAAGAGACACAATTAGTGCTCATACATTTTCATAACTCAGGTATCCTGTCACTGCTTAATCAACACTTTTCCTATAGTGGTCAAAAAGTATATACACGCAATATAGATACTGACACAGCAAAATCAAATGCTTATCGTCGCGGAAGCATCTTGCATACTTGTAAATTACAGAGACAGCAGATATCTGAGAGATTGGAGCTCGATGTGCACCGCAATGCACTGAAATTTTAGTATTAGTCACTCTTTATTAATTTATCGTACATATAATACTGTACATTAGTCGCAATACATTTTAGTTGATAGAGCATTATCACTGAAATATTTAGCGCCAGCACACGTTTTTATTGTAATTGATTAAGCTTCGAATTCATCTTTGCTCGTTGTTACATCAACGAAAAGTCGATAAATGGAAGTATGCTTCAGATCTTTGCTAATAAACAAGCTTTATCTCTGCCATAGGTACAACTCGTTCACACTACACGGCGATTTGATATTTGTAACTTTGTCGTAACTTTGTCAGCACGATAGTGTCCAATTAGCTAAGAATTAATCGTTTATTTCACGAATATAATAATAACGCGCGCTAACATTCGTAAAAATTGTCAGATTTTCTAATGAGTTATATAATTAATATGAATTTATGTTTATCGCAGATTTTATTAATAATAATAAATTATTATTAAGATTATATTGTTGGCGTATTAATGGCGATACATTGATTAGTGATTAATAATAAATAAATTATAATTAATTAATAGATTGATAGATATTAATAATATTAATGATTAATAGATATTGACGACTGATAGATATTAATGATTAATAGATATTAATAGATTCTATTAATGATTGTCACTAACGATTAACGGCATCACAAATTCTGTTTATTAATAGAGTGAATTAATACTTTAAGAAGAGTCCGATTATTGTCGTAGAATTGAAGGCGGCTTAATTTGGCCTGAGATAATGACATTTTACTCCGTCCAGTTATACGAATGTTAGCGCACATCACGTAACACTGCTCATAGCGATAAGTTTACTCTAAATGTCCATGTTGCTCATTAGTTGAATAAAATGCGATACGATAATTTACCACGCGAAATAATATTAAGCTTCTAGATGTAAGGATGTCTAATAAGTAAAATTTATCAAAGTTCCAAATATATATATATATGTATAAATAATAGTGTGAAATATGGATTTATATTAATTGTATTATGTACTATATGATAAAAGTTTATTGTTATCTGAAATATGGATGTACACAATGTAAAGTTAATTGTATTATCTAAAATTATTTAGTACACAGGTTACAATCAACTGGTATATTTTATAATATAATATAAAGTTGGTATAATATATATTATATTAATTATAATTATATCAACTTTATGTTATAAAATATACTAGTTGATTGTTAACTGTGTACTCATAATTTTAGATAATACAATTAACTTTATATTGTGTACATCCAGATTTCAGATAACAATAAATTTTATCATTTATTGTTCACCTGTCCCTGTCCTATATATTCCATAAATAAGATATCTTTTGGACATCATTTATTCGTGCCGTTTAGATGCCATTTCGTTAATCTTTTGGACATCTATAAGAAATCTGTTGAATGACAGCCATTTCTGTACAGCATTTTGGTATAGCAATTCGGTAACTTTACGTTGACCTATTGGCAACTGATACAGGTTGACCATATGTTGCCAATTTGGTAAACGCTATAAGTTGCCTTACAGTTGCCGTACAGTTAACATACGGACATCGACAGTTATCGTATAGTCATCCATATGTAACGGTTAAGTGGACATGAGACACCATTTTGTTGTCAAAAAGGAATCTTTTTAGCCAACTAAAAAGTCATCCTAGTCCTTTTTCGGTTAACTTTTAGATATCTTTTAGATATCATTTTGCTACCTGGGTAGGTATCAACATCATCCAAGAACAGCGGGAAATTGTAATTAGTGTGACTAGAGTTATGTGATTTTTGCATCATTATCAAAAATACATCTCGTATTGGCAACGTAGCAATGACGGCGTAAACAATAATACTTAGGAAGCTAGTCAGTCGCTAAAATTACAATAAACTGTTAAAAATCAGACAATAGTAATAATTCTGAAATATTGGGCGCGTTCAGCAGACACAACTGTTGCACAACTGTCGAGTTCGTCTTATTAACACTCTGCGTTGATTGGTTGGTTCTAAGAGCCAATCACGTTTGACTGCTACTGAACCGCTTGGTCTGTTGAACGCGACTATTGGTCGCGTTCAGCAGACCAAGCCGCTCAGTAGCAGTCGAACGTGATTGGCTCTTACTTTTAGAACCAACCAATCAACGCAGAGTGTTGATAAGACGACACTCAACAGTTGTGTCTGCTGAACGCGGCCATTTACAAACGTCGGTGCCGCACATGCTACAATACCTGATCTCCGCGATAATAATCTCGGACAGAGAACAGCTGGTGATAAGTTCCGCCGCAAGGTCAAGGCCAAGTGTCTTGGCGCCAAAAAATCTTCCGTCACTGTCACCTCGCTAATACGAAATGTGCAGTTGATGTTGTAAATTACAAAATTCCAATCACTATATCCGTCGTTCTTGTATATTGTTGATACCTTATTTTTTATTTACATGGGGGAAATCTTCCAAAGACACCTTAAACCTCTTATTGGCTCTAGCCCACAGGACGCAGTGCTGGAACGCGGCACCGCGGTAGCCAATTACCATCTGCCTTTCCGTACTACTTTTGGAAGTAGAACGGAAAGGCAAGACGCATTGCCACGTTAACGCATTGCCGCATCGCCGCGTCCTGTGGGCCAGGGACCGTATTCTCGAGCCTGGGGCCTTATTCTCGAATCGTTTTTATGAAACTCGCATGCGAAATTCAATGCTTTTCAAATAGAAAGTCGCATACGAAAATTATTAGGGTAGGCTCGAGAATACGGTCCCTGCCCTAATGATTTTCGTATGCGACTTTCTATTTGAAAAGCATTGAATTTCACATGCGAGTTTCATGAAAACGATTCAAGAATAGGGCTCCAGAGTAGAGAACCTCTAGAAGAGAGAGGCGACAACGAGTCATGTGACCAGTCACTCCGTGATTGGCCGGCAACAATTATTGAGGGGGGCATTGGCTAGGGATCCTTTAATGAGGGATGGGACAAAGCCGCCATTAATGGGAGCGGAAGTGACGGCAGGCATTTACGCGTCATTTTTGAATAAAACAAAATAACTGTATCGAAAATATATTTACATAAATTCAATTCTAATTGAGGAATTATTTCAATTAAATTGAAGTAAATAAATAAAACTTAATTAAATAAAATAAATTCCGTAAATTAAGAAATTGAGTAAATAGTAACAAACAATAAATACTAATGACTAACGATGAAACAATGAATACTCACAAAGAGTTAATAAATGCAGTAAATAATGCAATAAATAATTTTTTAATTAAATTTAAGTTTTTATATAAATTTAGCAAATTTGTAAATTCAATAAATAAAGAAAAACAAAAAAAATTTGAAAATCATTTTTATACTAAAAATGTGTGGACGCGATAGTCTGAGCAAATGTATATTATTAATTTCCAACTCTGAAAATTAAAACTTTTTAGGAAATAAGGAAAATATTACGATCAGTAGTTTAATTAACAAAAATTGTATTCTTAATACATCTCCATGTTTTGAGGGTTCAGAAAAAGGATTTGTAATCAATGGATTCAGTAGTTTTTAAATAATTTAAGAATAAAATAAAGAAAACATTTTTATTTCTTTAACAAGTCAAAAGCATGATTAATCCATTTTGCTCTTCGATTCGGAGAAGTAGGGAAGTGGCACATTTTGAAGCCTTTTTTGCTTGAATTGCGACAATTAACAGCTTCGCAATATTGCATTTTCTAAATAATTTATATTTATCAATATTAGTTAATTTGATTTATAGTTGAGGTTATGTATTCTCATTTCAGTGTTAAATCATAATATAAAATCACATTCAATTGTAACAAAATTGGATTTATTAAGTACAATACTTTACTTTTATTTTTTCTCACTTTATCAGTTATACTTCTTATATTTCTTCCTGCTTCTTTTTAGAGGGCAATACGGCCTGTTTTGATCACTTCCCCCTGCGGCCATCAGTGACATATACTATACACTATCTTTACTAAAATATACTCAAAGCGGAAGTATCCCACTAATGGCGGACGACCAATCCGCATCCTGCAGCCTCGGTGTCCCATCCCTCATTAAAGGATCCCTAGCATTGGCGAGATTGCGACGCCAATGCAGAAGAGCGTAGGAGGGGGTCAGCGCATGCAGGTTAAGCACGCTGCACGGTCATCCGCGCGTGATTCGAGTGACAGATTGACATCAGTTACGAAGGAACGGTAAGTCTTTATTTAGCAAATGTTGAAGTAACATAAAGAAAATTATTAAGACGTTATTTACGTGCTATAATATCAGAAAGCTATATGCGAAATCTGCCGCACAGAGCAGAAGTGTGATTATTTTTTTAAACTGATTATATTGCAGTTTCCTGATGAATAGTGTGTTAAAAAATAAATAAATACTACAGTACTGTTAATTTATTGTCCTTGTATTATAGGCACCAATCTTGTATCATGCCATCGAGATGCATCGCATATAAGTGCTGTAACAGCAGCAATGACGGCTATAGACTGATGAGATATCCACACAATGAGTCGTTGAGGCAACAGTGGATTACTGCGGTTGGAAGAGGAGAGGTCTGATCACCTAGTAATTCTCAAAAACTTTGCGAGGTTAGTAACAATATGCAGTATACTCTAACTTTGCACTTCGGAAGATGAATAGATGTAACAACGTAATTTATTGTTAGACTCAAGTATATATTTGTGATTTCCTTTCTCTAGATACACTTCCAGCCATCGGAAATAGAATTTGTCGCTGGGCGCAAACAAATAAAACTTGGTGCTAGTTCCTACTCGTTTTTGTACGTGTCTTTCAGAAGATCAAGAGAACTGTCCAAGAAAGATTAAAAAGAGTCAACAATCAGGAATAAGCAAGAACATTAAAAGTGTGACTAAAAATCATTGTGTTGATCACGCATCGTATGTCACATACGATCGGGTCAGCAAAAGCCATTGATTGTAATATGTCCAGTGGAAAGACATATATAAGAAAAAAAAGGAAAATCTTAGCCCAACATCAAGATGGCTGTGTACAGACTTGCAAACCACTAACCAAAGAAGATGTACAAACTACTACGAAGTCTCAAGAAATTGTAAAACAAATGAATGAAAATGCGAATTTACCGAGGAGCATCATAATGAAAGAAAATGAACATTTGCGGGCCAAGATTTTTCGTTTTTTTCTTTTATATGTCTTTCCACTGGACATATTACAATCAATAGGCTTTCGCTGATTCGATGTAACATACGATGCGTGATCACAATAATTTTTAGTCACACTTTTAATGTTCGTGCTTATTCCTGATTGTTGACTCTTTTTAATCTTTCTTGGACAGTTCTCTTGATCTTCTGAAGGACACGTACAAAAACGAGTAGGAACTAGCACCAAGTTTTATTTGTTTGCGCCCAGCGACAAATTCTATTTCCGATAGCTGGAAGTGTATCTAGAGAAAAGAAATCACAAATATATACTTGAGTCTAACAATAAATTACGTTGTTACATCTATTCATCTTCCGAAGTGCAAAGTCAGAGTATACTGCATATTGTTATTAACCTTGCAAAGTTTTTGAGAATTACTAGGTGATCAGATCTCTCCTCTTCCAACCGCAGTAATCTATTGTTGCCTCAACAACTCATTGTGCGGATATCTCATCAGTCTATAGCCGTCATTGCTGCTCTTGCAGCACTTATATACGATGCATCTCGAAGGCATGATACAAGATTGGTGCCTGTAATACAAGGACAATAAATTAACAATACTGTGGTATTTATTTACTTTTTAACACATTATTTATCAGGAAACTGCAATGTAATCGGTTTAAAAAAAATAATGACACTTCTGCTCTGTGCGGCAGATTTCGCATATACATAGTTTTGTGATACTATTATAGCACGTAAATAACATCTTAATCATTTTCTTTATGTTATTTCAATATTTACTAAATAAAGACTTACCGTTCCTTCGTAACTGATGTCAATCTGTCACTCAGTCACTCAAATCACGCGTTAACTCCCTCCTACGCTCTTCTGCATTAGCGTCGCAATCTCGCCAATGCCACTCTCAATGATTGTTGCCGGCCAATCACGGAGTGGCTGGTCACATAACCCGTTGTCGCCTCTTTCTTTTAGAGTCTCTAGGCCAGAATCATATGGCCCTAAGCAGAATGGCTGTCTTGGCAGTGTTTTATGCCTTAAGTCTTTGTCTTATGTAACGCACAATACAAAGACTTAAGGCATAAAACACTGCCAAGACAGCCATTCTGTTTAGGCCCTATGTCGGAAACCGAAGGTAATTTGAGATTCTATGGCCGGTATTCATAGTCAGGTCTTAAATTTAAGACCGTCTTAAGTACGATCTTAAGATGTAATGAACCAATCACAGAGCCGTATGAGCATCTTAAGACATTACTTAAGACGGTCTTGAAATAAGATCTGACTATGAATACTGGCCTTATGCATGTTCATCAGATACCGCGCGCGCGCACACGCACACGCACGCGCACACACACACACACACCCACACACATGCATAGCTTACCTACTAAAACCCCCATGATGGCTACTATCAGGCGTTTTTGGAGGATTTCCTGAACACTTAAAAACTTTATTACTTCCGGAGAATAATATTGATACCTATGGTGGTTAATGAGATATAAAGATTGAGTGAAATTGAAAAAACGGACTCAGCCCCCGTTTCGCTAAACTTGCGCGTGCTGTGTTACTAATAATCGAAAATGTATAGTTGCCAGTTGTAAAATTCCAATAGTGCAGCTTACGAAGTGAAAAGTACTTCTAAAATCTTTATATTTTTTCCGGTTGTCGAGATATATAAGCGTTTAATATAAATAAACATCGCTCGTTACTGGTTTTGTTAGGATTCATATTTCTATTATTTTTGGTTATCGAGATTTACTGTCATATAGTACCTATAACAAAACGATTTGAAAGCTTCTCATTTATATATCTATAAATGTTTATAAATATAATCTCTGTATAATTTTTATAATTTTGTGGAAATTAAGCTACATTTTTGGGGGTTCTTTTAATATACATATAATAGGTAGGAAAGGGTACCGCTATAATCCTTTATATATATTATACTTGTTTTCTACAATAACTTTCTTAATATCATATACATCAGAATTATTCGTCATTTGTACACATATGTAGACAAATGTAAAGCTATGTATACTGAAAAATTTGGTTAAGTTTTTCGGTCCCGCTAATATACTATTCTGAAACATATATATATATATATATATTGTGTACCACATAATGCAATAATTAAATTATTTATTTCAAACAAATAATTTGTAAAATAAGTAATTTATCTGAGATTATTCTTTATTATTTAAATAAATGATTTTTGTTTCAGATACCATAGGAGGAAAGGAAAAAGAAAGAGGGAACGAAAGATGGAATACAAAGGAACGATAGTAATCGACAAGAAGGGGAACTAGAAACGAGAAGAAAAGAAGGAAGTAAAATGAAGAGGAAAATAGACAAGTCGGTGGAGGAAAGGATTATAGAAGGAAAAGAGAAGGAAAAAAGAAAGAAAAAGAAGGAGGAGGAAAGTGGGAGGGCAGGGAAGTCGGCGGAGGACGAGATCGCGGAGAGGATGGAGGAACGGTTGATGGACACAGACGAGGACGAGGCGGACCGGGAGGAGGGGACGGAGGGAAGGCACAAGAAGGGGTAGGGAGGGTAATAGTATAATTGTAAGGTCGCCTAAAGGCCAGGTGTGAATAAGTATATGTAAGGGGGTGGGTACTCTGTAAAACGCCATGTAAAATATGTTATATGATATGTATTTATTGATTGAAGTGTAAAGGTTTTTGAGAACGTTTTCCTAAAAAAAACGCCTTTCCAACCCCGGAAGGGGAGTGAATAAAGAATTGATTGATTATTATTTATTACTGAAAAAATTCGTGATTATTTTCTACCAATTATTAATTTTGAAATAAGTAGTAATTTATTTTTTACAAAATACTTATTATTTTTACAATAAAAAATTTATTTCTACTAATTATCAATTTTTAATAAAAATTAATTTATTTGTCTCACGTAACTAAAAATTTTTGTCTCACAAATTATACATTTTTAAATAACAAGTTATTTGCTTTTGCCTAAATATAATTTTTACGTAATTAGTAATTTCTTTACTAATTACTAATTTACTAATATAATATTTGTTGTTATTACTACTTTTGTGAATAATTCTGGAAAATAAAAATTTATTTTTTGCTAATTCTTAGTATATGCGTATATATTATACATATGTCTTACACTTCCGACATTGCATATATATGTATATATTTAGTACTTGATGTACATATACGTGTGTGTGTGTGTGTGTACATATACTACACACACACACGCGCCCGCGCGCACGCACGCGCGCACGCACGCACGCACGCACACACAAATATCTTGAGAAATAAAATTAATATTTACGACTCTCATAGAAATAATATTCATTTTCAGAAAGTAATTATATTACAATAAATATCATAACATATTTTGATCAAGCTATTTCTTATTTAATTTATTGTTGTGCATACAAAATAGGAATTGCTTATATATAAATGTATTTATATGGATATACACACATTGATAATATCTATATTGTTAAAAATAAAATCAAGGATACGATGCAAAAATAAAAAATATGGATTTGTAGAAAGTAGTTACAACAATTCAATAATATTTATGCATTATATTATTAATTTTATTTTTAATAATAAAAATATTATCGATGTGTGTATATCCATATAAATACATTGATATATAAGCAATTCCTACTATTTTGTATGCACAGCAATAAATAAATTGAATAAGAAATAGCTTGATCGAAATATGTTATGATATTTATTGTAATATAATTACTTTCTGAAAATGAATATTATTTCTATGAGAGTCGTAAATCTTATTTTTATTTCTCAAGATATTGTTTGTACGTGTGGGGTGTGTGTGTGTGTGTGTGTGTGTGTATACATCTTCCATCGCATATATTCTGCAAATGTACTTTGCTTGAAAAATACATATGATATAAAGGCACAAAATAAAAAAAGTTTATGCAGAATTATTCTTATTGTTAGTACAAAGTAATCGGAGTATGATCCTGGAGACGTCCCATGTCCGTGATATCGTCATTGACGGGGCCTGGGGCTCACAATAAAAATAATACGTATGTGCGTATGCGTATGTATGTGCGATTGCGTATGCGTGTGCGTGTGTATGTATATCTATGTTCAATAGATCGCAAAATCCTTTTACAGGAGTAAAGTATAGGTACTAATGAAGAGTTGTTCTTTCCATGTGCTCCCTAAGTTACATAACAGTTACAAACTGGTTTACTGGGATTATGTTATAATAATTAAGATTTTTATTCAGTTTGTTATCTATAATGTTCACAGGTATATTTTTCTATATAAAGACAGAATAAAATTAGTTATATAAATCAATACTATAAATTTAATATTTATTGCATTTGTTATAGAAGTTATTATTTTACCCCATCAAGAATGGATAGATCCTTTGAAAGAGTTTTACATCATTCATTTACATTACAAGAAAAAAATTATTAGAGGTGCAAGAGATGGAGTAAATTGCCAAGTCTAATAAGTACCCGCGTCAATACATACTATGTATACTAATTCACATTCTCAATTATGCTACTGTTATTATTTGTCATCAGACAATTATAAACATACACATAATAATAAGATACATATTATATATATATACGCACATGTGTGCATAAGAATATATGTAATTTATAAAAAGCGGGTGCTTATTAGCTTTGATACGTTACTGCCTTCTGCTACGGACGGCCAGAAAGCATTTTCAGGTTCAGGCCGTATTGCTGAGAATCCATAGACGCGGCAACGCCGCGCGGCGTTGCCGCGTCTATAGCATATGTCTCTCTACCACCGTGCGTCCGTGTGAGCAATTCAGTGGTGTGTGTACGTGTACGGAGTTTCGCGTTGTCACCACCAGTGGCACCACCTTACGGGTGGCGTTTCCGCGTCGGAGTTCGGCCTTTGCCGAAGTTGACATTACCGACGTCGAGGAAGTTCGGCCTTAGCTTTAGCATCCCCTTAAGTATAATTTCAAATTTTTTTGTTTAAAAATAATGATGTTTACGGCCGCTATAGCCGACGTCCGGGAGCATTTCGGTGTCTTGCGGTGACCACTCTATCTCTGGACTGAATCATCTGAAATCAAAAAACCAAAAAGATTTCGTTAATATAATATATTATCTAGTATTTGATCGAAGGAATAAGCAAAATATTAATTTTAACAAAAATGGTGGCTTCTTAAACAAACAAAATTTACAGCAAAAATCGAAATTTTTGTTTTTCTTATTGTATTCTCTCGAATACAATAAGATTGACTTAATATCTTAATTAGACTAATCTTCACGCGACGTTATAAGTTATAACGCAAGAATATATAAGCTTAAATTTATATATGTTATTCTTGTCTCAAGATATTAAGTCAATCTTATTGTATTCGAGAGAAGAGAATAGGAATTATTGATTTAATCTCAATATTGTTTTATTATTATATTACTTCAGGTTCTGATGAGATTAAACATGTCAAGAATATTTTTTGTCTCGTTATTAGAAATCTTTTCTGAGAGCGCGCTCTGCTATTAGGTCGAGCTAGCCGATTCCTCGCACACCGACTTATTTCGCCTTGCGTCTCTCTCTTTAGTTTCTCGCGATTTTGCGGACATGAATTCACGCGTCTGGCCCAACAATAAAATTCGGTTAGTGGAGTGTCGGGGGTGCGAGAGAACTGCCGGAGAGGCCTATCATCCTTCTCTCCTTCCCCTTTTGATCCGTCACACGGCCCGGACCGCTCCGGGAGTGAAAAAGACGTGACAATATATATATATATATATATATTAATAACACTAGTTTACAAAATAAAAAAATTTTTCTGTACATTCAATGCCATTATTTTTTTCCTATGTATTTTGGCCAACTAAACACAAAAATCACCTATAAAAATTTTTGTATGGATAGGTTTTCGAGATATGAATTTTTGAATTTTTTTTCGGAGATAGTTTCACATTTTAGGCCATATCTCGACTTAGAAACGTACGATTGGGTCGCACAAGCTCTCATTGTAAAGGTAATCGAATCCCGAACAATCGCCTTTCACATTGTTTTCCAATCGGTTCAGTAGTTTCAGTGTTATGGGCCAAAATATATGAAAAACGTCGATTTTTTGGGCCAAAATAAGAGTAGAAAATTCACTCTATCGCCATGCAAAAATAGAAAACGTCAAATTATGTCCAGTTTCTTATTGTTTACGTGTAGGTCGTACTTTTACGAAGAAAACTAGCTGTGGATGAAGAAAATCTATCGATAAATACCGGAGTTATGAGCAATTGAGTGAAGGTACAAAAAATCTAATTTTACTCTGTTTTTGTATTTTTCCCTTATTTATATAGAAAACGTTTGAATATTACGTGCGTCGATTAGAAATAACACTAGTGTACAAAATAAAAAAAAACTTCTGTAAATTCAATGCCACTATTTTTTTCCTATGTATTTCAAGATATAAATTTTTGGATTTTTTTAGGAAAAAAATAGTGGCATTGAATTTACAGAAAAAATTTTTTATTTTGTACACTAGTGTTATTTCTCATCGACGCATGTAATATTCAAACGTTTTCTATATAAATAAGGAAAAAATACAAAAACAGAGTAAAATTTGATTTTTTGTACCTTCACTCAATTGCTCATAACTCCGGTATTTATCGATAGATTTTCTTCATCCACAGCTAGTTTTCTTCGTAAAAGTACGACCTACACGTAAACAATAAGAAACTGGACATAATTTGACGTTTTCTATTTTTGCATGGCAATAGAGTGAATTTTCTACCCTTATTTTGGCCCAAAAAATCGACGTTTCTCATATATTTTGGCCCATAACACTGAAACTACTGAACCGATTGGAAAACAATGTGAAAGGCGATTGTTCGGGATTCGATTACCTTTACAATGAGAGCTTGTGCGACCCAATCGTACGTTTCTAAGTCGAGATATGGCCTAAAATGTGAAGCTATCTCTGAAAAAAAATTCAAAAATTCATATCTCGAAAACCTATCCATACAAAAATTTTTCTAGGTGATTTTCGTGTTTAGTGGGCCAAAATACATAGGAAAAAAATAGTGGCATTGAATGTACATTTTGGCTGTAAACTAGTGTTATTAATTAATTAAACAAAATGAATATTGTAAGATGTGTTAATGGTGATTTCTGCCATTATTTAAACTTACATTAAATGAAATTTATTAGCCGACTTACAATTTAAATTTGCACACATATACTAATTGCTGACTTTTGTCCTGTGCATAAACATTGTGTGCAAAAAATAATTTAAGTAATAAAATTATAATATATCATGATTATGATGGACTATGGTACGAGCTTTTTTCGTAAGAGAGGAAATGTCTTTCGTTTTCTTAATAAAATTTATTTCATAGCCTGTATTGTCATCTCGACTTCTGTTTTAACGTTACTGCTGCGGAAATCCGTCACAATTGTATTGCAACTTCGGGCGCTACACAGTCCATTTTATTGTAAAAAAGATATGCGAGTGATTATAGGTGATGCACCGAAGTCGACGCAATTGTGAACGACCATGCGCGCCTGCTCGAATGGGCAACCCGCCGTACCGCTCTGTATCGTCTTGATACACCCTGTACACAATACTGGGTAGGTATTTGAAAAAAAGAATAACGTTTTTTATTTAATATATAATATAGTTGGATACACATGGAGTAAACATAATACAGATGGATACATAAATGGAGCAAAAAAATTGAGTAATACAGTAAAAAAATGCAATTATATCATACGAATATATTGAGTAATATATAATATGTCTTATACGAATATATTGAGTAATATGCCTTTACATTTAATCTGCGGAGTCGATGTTGGAGAGACATTCGCGTCGCTCGATCCACCAGTCGCGTAACTTTATCACGTTTTCCATCGCGCAGCATCGTTGATGACGTCCGCAGCGAAACGTGCGATTGGCGAGAAGAAACTCCAGCCGATCGATGTCGTCGTACTCGGCGTCGATGGTTTCGATTGTCGCGTCGACGTCGCCGAGAACCTCTTCCAGCCATCTCTTCTTCTCGAGTCCTTTTACATAGATTCGCGCGCTGGGCGTCTCTTTTCTCTCTCATGTTTTTTCCAGGTTGTCGCACACCGCGCATCGAATAATCGTCTTTGCTGAGCGATAGTCCGTGTCCCCGTCCTCCCAACGGAGGCCGTGATGGTTCGCCATCAGCCAGCTGGCCCTTGCCTTCTCAGCGCTTGCCAGCAGATCCCAATTTATCGGTGCGCGAAACACGTGATGTGCGAGTATGTATGCGCGTCTCGCTTCGCAGGCCACCTCCTTCGCGACGAATCTGTCGCCTATTACAAAACCCTGCAGATCGACGAAGATCGTCGTCGTCGTTGTTGTTGCGGCCATTGAGTCGACATGCGTTGAAAAAAATATGGAATAACGTCCGTTTAAGGATGTGCTTAAACTGTTCGTTCTTAACGGGATCTGAGAAACGATCAAATAATCCCTCGAATTTATATATCCTTTGTTTCCGGGATGCGGTATCCTACAACCGCATTTTTTGCTAGATAAAACAAAATAAGACGATGAGACAAAAGGCGGTGGTTTTCGCCGGAACGTTTTCCTTGCTTTCGAATTCGATGCGCACGTCCACGGTGGCGCTCTTCACCGATTTGTTTTGACGGGAGCAATCGATCACCACGAGCGAAGCTACCCGCACGAATTCGCGCGGGGAGAAGAGCGCGTCGTCGCGACTGTCCCCGTAGTACGCTTCTCGAAATTTCGCGTACATCTCGTACAGCGCGGCGAATTTGTCGCTTTCGAAATCCGCGTTCACATCGCCAATTCCAAGTTGAGATACAATTTCACGTTGGCGAGCGCGCAATGATCGAACCTCGAAGCGTTCTCCGTGAATTTGTTTCGCCGTCCGGTCTGCAGCGCGAATATGATATCGCGGCTTCTCCAACTGCGGCGCGGTTTTCACGGCCCACGAATGCTTGGTCGTGCTCTGCAGCAGGGGAAATTCGTACAGGTCCCAAAAACGAAAGCCCGCACTCAGAAATCGTCCGTTCTCCAATGTTCGCAATAGCGATAACTTAGTCACATCGTTTAACGCCACGTGCGGTATACGCCATTGCACCTTCAGCAACGTAATTTTAGGATCTTTGGCTGGATCTCTCGGCACGGTTTTTTTTCGGATCTACGACGCAGTTGACGTCGTTTCGAGCGCGTATCAGGATAAGCTCGTGTCGCGCGTTTATCACCACGCGTTTATAGTCCTCGCAGAAACCCAACAGAATATTCAAAGGTACGCAAAAGTTGAATTGATGGGATGCGCTGTTCAGACTCGATTCGTTCGTCGGATAACTTCATCCGGCGTTCTGCAGTCTCTTGGCTCGTTCGGCGGTCAGCGACACGTAGTTCTTTATCGTGCTGGTTATTCCGACGTTTCTACACCGGTCGATCTCCACGCCGTCGAGTTCGTATCAAATTTCATCGAACATAAACGCGACGCAATTGTTAACTAATTTCGCATATTGCCTTTGATCATCTCTCCCCTCCAACGTCGTCGCGCCGTCGTCGTAGAGTCGTCCCTCAACGTACAGGAAACTGTCGCACGGCAGCGTATACAGATCCTGCTGCTGTATGGGTATTCGTATCTCGTCGTTGTGCGAACGCCGTGTTGACGTACGGGTTATACGTGCGAGTCTCGATTCTGACGATGCGCTCGTCGAAGATCGGCTCACCGCCGATACTCAGGATGTCGGCCATGGTCTTTTATTTTGATGTAGAAACGACGCGGCGGTGACGCGTTTCTCACGGCAAGACCCAGCGATCGTAGGAACTTGACGTTGGCGTTGCTGAGAATGGCTCTCCTTCCTCCTCCACCTCTTCTCTTCCCTACGTTTCCGATCTCGTCGTAGAACGGGCTAACTCGCTCGTTCGTACAATCCGCGCTAGATCCGTTCAGAACGAGCATCCCTCCTCTCGCTCTCTTTCTTCAAGTTGCGGAGACGCGCGCACACACATACACTAACAGTGACGACGACGTACGTGCAGTCTAATCGTTATCTCCTCGCCGCGAAAGTCGATCAACCGATATTTCTGATACACGACTCGCACCGTGATATCGTTGTTGTTTCGCGCGACGATCGGGAGGTAAATGATCTGCGTCGGAGTCTCCGACAGTTTATATCTCGGTAGAACTTTTGGCGCAAATTCGTGTATTGCGTGCACCGAGCGTCCGTTGCTGTACGCTCCCGTGGTGTTGCTGCATTCGATGCGAATTATGTTCACGCTCATGACATCAACGGGTCCGTGGAAAACGTACCATTTGTTCGGTTTTAAGATACGATCGCGCGAGAAACCCCCGATGTTGTTCGGTTTTGTAAAATTCATTCTGTAGGCGCACTTTATCTCGCTCCTCATGGTATTCTCGTTGGCGCGAAGAGCGAGTATCGTTCTATCACCGCCGTCATCGTCATCGTTCTCGCCGTCGTCCTCATATATGCCATAACCGTCACCGTCTTCGTCGTCGTATATTTGATAACCGTCGTCGTCGTCTTTCTCCGTTCGGTTTTTTTCTTTTACCCGTCCAGCGTCATCGGTCTGCAGTTTTCCTCCTTTTTCTTTAATTTTTTCTTTCACGGGCGCGACGTTTGCGATAAAGAAGAGCGGCGCGCAGATATCTGTTCACGGCTCGCAGCTCGTACGATCCTTCCAGAACGACGATTCTCCGGTCGTCCTCGCCGAAGTAGAAGTGATTGTTCGCGGACGTAACGTTCGGTATCGAATTGTACGTCTCAAAAGTTGCCAAACCCAGCTCATATTCGCCATCGCTCAGATCCAAAGCTGGAAAGTGACTCGCCGTGAGAACGCTGCTGGTTCCGGTTAACGTGAGCGTCAGCGACATCGCGGGAGAACGTCAATTGTCCACCATTCCCCCAATCGATTTCGCGAAGAAATCGCAGGCACAGCTGTCTACAGATTCTCTGATCGAATGTCTGAGACGCGCGACAATTGTACGTCTCGATCGCGCTCTTGCCGCCACCATCGCGCGAGATCCCTCGGCGGACGGAGATTTCCAAATGCGTCGAAGTAGATCGCCGCGTTCCTTTTTTTCGCTTAAGCGACTCGATGCGTGCCCGGACCCACCGCGTCGTCGAGATTCACGATGCCGTACTCCGCGTGTCGCACCCTCGTTGGCAGAGCGTCGCGCATAAACACCATACGGAAGAACGGTATGCCTAGGCGACGCGCCGATCGATTGAGCTGCTCGTTCGTCGTGACGCCGTACAGAGGTAGATGCACTAACGTCGCCTTCTTTCGCGAATTTTTTTTTCAACGACTTTCCGCGCTTTTTATACGGCGCGAGGTACAACCCGCGACCCTCTATCGCGCGATTGTGTCGCTGCAATTCGTCGAGTTGTCGTTGCGCCGCTTTGCCGGCGCTCACCGCTTTGGCCACGCCAGCTGCGCCACCGATCAAGGAATCGAACGCGGCCAACATCGGTAGAAAAGGCAAGAAGCCGCCGCGTTTTGCTGTTGGAAGTATCCTCCACTTCTTCCTCTCGCTCTTCCTTCTTGTCTTTGTGTTTCTCTTCAGTCCCATTCCTTTCCTCGTTTTCTTTTTCCGTTCCATACCCATGCCCAGTTTTGTTTTCGCCTTCATAGCCGCTCATACGGCCGCCGCGACGAGTCTCTCACCGGCCGTGGAATCTTTCGCGGTGACGCGCTTGCGCGCCCTCTCGGCGAGCAGTCGATCGGCGACGTGTCGTTTGGCGCTTTGCGAATACGTGACGTCGTGCTCTCGACACGCCGCGTCCAACGGATTGATGTCTTTTTTGCTCTTCGCTAGTCTTATCGCTAGACGCGTACTGGGTCCGCAAAACTGATAGCCGGGTATATACAGCTCGAAAGAAAGAGCGTTTATCGCGCGATTGAGTAGACCGGCGCCGCGCATTTGGTCGCGGTTGCGGGAGAATTTATTTCTTCTTACTTCGAACGGGAAGTTGATGACTCACCGTTCAGAGTAAGCGCGCGATTGCACTCGTAGCAGTCCTTGATGAGCGGCGGTGGACCGTCTATGTGCGTTGGCTACCACGGACGATTGTAATGTTCCATACACGAGCGATATCTTTGCACCTCGGAATCCGCTTTTATATGTTCCGGCAAACGGTTCAACAGCAGATGCACGTATTTCTCAAAATTGCGCAACAGAACGATCTTCGGAACGAATTCCACATCCTCGGCGGTTAGAATAAGAATATCGTGCCTCTCCGTCAGTATGGAAAACATCTTGATCACCGATGTGCGCGAATGACTCGTTGCTTTTAGATTAATTTGTACGGATACGGCGACACGCTCGCGCTACTTATACCCGCGCGCGAGGCGTTTGCGCATGCGCGACGAAACGAAACGATGTCCGATCTCGACGACTTCCCTCCCCAGCGATTGGAAACTCATTGCGAACGAATCGAGCGAGCGCGTGCTTGCGGAAAAGACCGAAAGAGAAAGAGAGGGCAAAATGCGATTCATGCGACAGTCGGTGACGATAGGAATCTCGAATCTGGATCGCAAAACGCTGGCGAGGTCGGATGCGACCGAGAGAGGAAACGGAGAATCGCGCAGACACGATCCTCTCCTTCCGAACGTCGTATGTTGCATCATTTGGGGTGCGTTCCGTATAAACGTCCGGACGACAACTTTTTGTCCAAAACCGTTCCGTTTACCAAGGTGTGACGTCATAACCGCGTTCCGTTTCACAATTTCCAAACGCCCGGACGACAACTTCTCGTCGTGCTCGGGACTCCGACGAGAAACGTCTGACATGCGCAGAACGGCGTGGTGTAATAAAGCGCGACGATCAAATACATGTAGATTTGCGTTGTAGGTTATGTTTATGTTCTGTTATGAATCTACGAATAATTCGGAGGATGACCGACTGTCATGTAAGATCTTGATTATTGGTGCCGGTATGGCTGGATTGTCGGCGGCGACTCATTTATTGAAGAACAACGAGAACGAGACGGATTTTCTCGTAGTCGAAGCGCGCGGACGTATAGGTGGACGAATCATCGCGGTGCAAGTCGGTACGATTAGCCTAACCTCTTCTTATCTTGACAAAGTGTTTAACTTTAACTCGCTTCTAAATTTATTTGCTCGGTGATATAACATAACCGAAAGTTAAAGTGACCGAGTCTATAATTATAGCAGTAATACATTAGGAGATTTAAAATCAATGCTTACTTTCATAACATTTCAATGTGTACAAATTCTTGTCAATTATATATGTGATGATAGAAGATGAAAGACGGAAAGAATAGAATCAGTACTTTTACAAGATATACCTATTTATTTACTTATATATGAGCTTTTGAAGTAAATATATTTAGATGGATTTTGTAGGACATTGATCTGAATATATAATCTATGTGTAAACAGGAAAATATTGTTTGTACATTTGGTAAACTTAAAAAAAGAAAATATATTTGTCAATCTTTTGTGAAAAGTCTTTTCATCACAATTGTATATTTTATTATTTTTATAACATAAAATAATTTTATTTAAGTCTGAGACAACAGACTGTAAGACATTCATTCTCTCTGTATACAAGTACAATGAGATGTTACTGCTACCATTATTTTAAGAAAATGATAGAAGACTGTCACACAGTATACAGAATAAGTTTTTTTCCCCGTCTATCTTATCTAGGCAATGAAAAAGTTGAGTTAGGAGCAAACTGGATTCATGGAGTATTAGGTAATCCCATGTTTGAGTTGGCGATGGCGAATGGTTTAATAGACATTGTACATGTGCCGAAACCTTACAAAGTAGTGGCAGCATTGGAAGATGGGAAACAGTTGCCATTTCCCGTGTTGCGAGAGATTTATGAGGCTTACGTATGCTTTTTGAGACGATGCGAAGAATACTTCTTAAGCACGTATAGTCCACCGGATGGTATAACCAGCGTAGGGGCGCACATCGCCCTGGAAGCAGAGATTTATCTGTCGTCTTTGCCACCTGAGCAACGAAGAGTAAGACAACTGATTTTTGACTGTTTACTCAAGAGAGAAACCTGCGTCACAGGCTGCGACAGTATGGACGACGTGGATCTCCTGGAGATGGGCTCCTACGACGAGCTTCAAGGTGGTAATATCAGTCTTCCGAACGGGTATAGCATTATATTGGAGCCAGTTTCGAAACATATACCAAAGGACCGTATTCTTACCAAGCATGCCGTAACAAAGATTAGGTGAATTTATAATTTACAATAAATATTTATATTCGAGGAGCGAGAAAATGCATCCTAATATACGTATATGTTATATAACAAAGACTGTAATATTAACTTTATTCATTTATTTTAGATGGCAAAAACAAAAGTGTCGCCAAGACGATGTCGGTCTTACGGAAAAATCTGATTCTAAATCGAATAGCCTTATAGAAATACAATGTGAAAATGGAAAGACGATCACCGCGGAGCATGGAATATGTACGTTACCGTTGGGCGTTTTAAAACGGACAGCTCAGGATATGTTCGAACCGTCGTTGCCCGCATACAAACTCGAAGCGATAAACAGACTAATGTTCGGTACAGTGAATAAAATATTTCTCGAATACGAACGACCTTTCCTAAATCCCGGTGTATCGGAAGTGATGCTCCTCTGGGATGACGAGCGATTATCCGAGACGGAGAAGCTATCTTTCTTTTCCATATACTTCTGTTTCAGATATTTAAATTTGTTTTTTATTTGCTCAGTTGTGTGCATCGGTAACTTTTGAGCTATCATGTCCCATACTTTATCCTTTTTCATTGTCGTGCTTTTAAATAGATGTTCATGAGACTTATATAAGCTTATTAGCTCTATAATCTCATTTCGATTCCAAGAAGTTCTTGTAGTGTTGTTGTTTTCTTGTTCACTATCTGTAATAAGGTCAAATCTTGAAGACTCCGTTTCAGCTTGAATTCCAGCGTTTGGAAATAATGTAGCAGTTTGGGAAGAAGTAATAAATATTAATTGATTTCCTGTAACAATAAAACAATATTGAAATTTTTAATATTTATAGCTATCCTCAAAATTTATGTGCGAATATTGAACAAAAACATTTTTACATAACCTCTATAATTTATACCATAAAAGTTATACGTTTACATAACATACAAATAGAAACATTTACCAGGTTGTTGTTGAACCAGGATATTTCCTGATTCATCCCTGATGACATTTCCGTTCGGCTCAGTTACAAGTACGTATTTCATGTTTTTTGTGTTACTTTAAAATATAATCACAAAGCAAATAAGCATACAGGAATATGGAACATGTATATCATATATGCGCAAGCGCAACAACGTCCAAGAATCGTTCCGTTTCACGAGACAACCTCGAGTGTGACGTCACACTTCGCCCGGATGAACACTCCGGCATACGGAACGCACCCTTGCGGTCCTTCGAATTGCGGTAAGACGAACGTTCTGCTGAGTCTTATATATAACTATCGTTTAGCACCAAATTCAAGTCGGATTTCAAGGGTGGCGAAACAGGCTATTTTTGGCCTGTTTTTGGCGTCACTCTTTCCTGAATACGAAAATAATATTACGGAAACTATTGAATCTAAAATGTTTAATAAATTGAGAATTGCAACTATATGATCCAATTTCCACAGCTTATGCATAATTCAATAAAAATTTGAAAAATAAAATATTCCTGTGATTCATGATCCCTTTTCTTAATTACGCACCTTAATCATAAATATTTCAATTGCGTTAATTCAAATGCGCTATTCTATCAAAAGGTCATGATTTACAATCATTTGAATTATTTCCCTGCTCATTACATATTTTATAACGCATTGCAGTTAATCTCAAGATTTTAATTCACATTTCTAACTAATCTTTCTTTTTATTTTCAGGTACGCTACTTCGACGCTGGATCATCACAGGAATCATCAGGTAAGTATTAAATAATAATTACCACGCATGAAAACCAAATACGTAATATTAACGCATAATTTTCCCTTTTCAGGAATCTCGGTAAAACATTTTTAAAATGCCTCTACCGCTTTCAAAACAATGCCAAATAACTTTCTGAATTATCTAATTGACGAATCTATTGATTGTATTAATCTCGTCCTTACGGTACGAAATTCGATAAACTGACCTACACCAATAAATTTCTTTAAACATGAATTTTTTGCAATTTTTTTCACTTTAGAATATCAAATGTCATGCTAATCCATTGCACTTTATGCTATTTTGTTCACGTAATTATCAAAATCTAATTATTTACCAAGTTAAGTCTACTTCTTTAATAATCATCCGATTTACGGCAGACAAAGTTTATTGGCTTTATTTTGTGTTAAGAAACACGAATATATTATCAAAGTAGTGTGTCACATTGTTTTGAGCCTTTCGACTCACGAGACTCCTAGAGATAATCATTGCCACCTTTGACTAGAGAGGATACGGCCTTAGAGGCGTTCAGGCATAATCCCACGGATGGTAGCTTCGCACCACCAGCCGCTCGACCGAGTGCGTGAACCAAATGTCCGAACCTGCGGTTCCTCTTGTACTGAGCAGGATTACTATCGCAATGACTGGTCATCAGTAGGGTAAAACTAACCTGTCTCACGACGGTCTAATCCCAGCTCACGTTCCCTGTTGGCGCATCATCTCGGTGCACGGGCGAATTATATTATTACGAAGTTTCTTAGCAACACATCACAGTCAAAAAGCATATCGCTACGTGACGAACGGAATTCTTATTCCGTTACGCGGTGACTCTGTCGAGCGCGGCGCGAGGAAAAACAAGAAGGGGAAACAGGAGTGCTTATCGTCGTGAAAGCGGCGGGTTTCTGCGAAAACGGTAAATATTTAGCAGCGACAAAGAGTGAGTTTCGTTGTTCGTGCGCCCCTTTACAGCTGCGAATTAGCTTTCGCGAAAACCGCTAACAACCACCGAAATTTACGGCGGAACGCGAACAGGATGGAGGTTGTAGCGCGATCGTGCGACATTATTGACCGGAATCTTCGTCCCCTTGACAAGAAGAGGAGGAAGAAACGTCGCGCGACGTTTTCAAGACTGAAAGACAGACTCGAGTCCCTGTACCAAGGGCAATATTGCGATGAAAGACCTGTAGTAGCTGTCAAACAGCTTAAGATCTCCGCGCCTTTCCATGTCGTCATACCGGGATCCATATCCTTCGGCTGTTATAATATCTAGTTGTTCGGGCCTATACATGTAAGGAATAAATATTCGTATTCTTCCTTATTCCTATTTAGGAATGAACGTTCCTTGCAATACAGACGGTGCGGCCACATATTCTTGTGGTCCAATTGTTGCCGGCACATTTTCTTGCGGTGCAAAATATCCTTGCAGAGGCGGAGCGGGCCCATATCTTTGTGGCGCAGTCGTTGTCGGCCAATTTCTTTGCGATGCAGTCGTTGCCGGCCATCCTTGCGGTGCAGTCGTTGCCGGCCATCCTTGCGGTGCAGGCCGATTCATTGCAAGCCGGTTGGCTTGCTGTCTTTGCTTTTGCTTCTCCTTCTGGAGAAATCTATGGAAGGCCTGCTTCATTGACTGAAAAATTAAAATTATTATTAATATATTTTTTTATAACAACACTTCAATGTTCAAAACATTTAAAACAAAAAACTAATAAACCAAGCTATTGTTGTGAGCGCACAACGATGTAGAGAGTAATTAATGCACTTGGCAACACCAAGTGCCTCCGATACGAAATCCGACCCTAGCGACAAACGTAAAATCCACATCCGCCGAAAAGACTGACGATTGCATCGGACGACCGATCATCCGATGCAATGCGACACGATCAAAAACGCTGACCGCGTAGGGTTAGCGCTAACTCGGGAGTCCCCGAGTTAGCAACAGCAAGCGGATACCGCGGAATCCGACGATCGGCGGGCAGTCGCTAATTAACATCAAAGCGGAGACGTGCGTCTGAGAACATACACTGTTAAAGGTTAGAGGATGAAATTTAAACCAATACCATGAGTTAGATTTATTTTGTTATTTTTAACTACCATGTGCGTCAAAATTTATTAGTTTGAAACAAAATAGGATTATTTTAACTCCATTGGTTTAGTCAAATTAACATTGTTTTAGTTAAATTAACTACATATTGAGTAGGAGCAGTGGCGACCTATGGAATAGTTAAAAATTACTCAAAATTGAGTTTAATTTAACCCTATGAATTTAACAGTGTACTGTCACTACTCCAATACTTATAAATCGTTTACTGTTACGCGAGTATCGGGATTTGAAATAAAGGTGATTATTGTAACTTTGGGCAAATCAAATATATTCAACTGATTATTTCACACGTTGCGACAAGCTTTATTCTCCGACCCGAAATCTCCGAATCCTGTGCCGGCACTATCCCAGTAACGGCACAACACTATACACCCTAGATATATATTATAAAAATAAAAGTAAACAATGATACTAACGTTTCGACCTCGTGATGCGTATTCTTGTGATGTAGTTGCCGGCCCATATATTTGCGGTGCAGTCGTTGGCGGTCCATATATTTGGGGTGCAGTCGTTGGCGGCCCATATATTTAGGGTGCAGTTGTTGGCGGCCCATATATTTGGGGTGCAGTCGTTGGCGGCCCATATATTTGGGGTGCAGTCGTTGGCGGCCCATATATTTGCGGTGCAGTCGTTGGCGGCCCATATTCTTGAGGTGCAGGCGGTAGCGGCGCCGTCGCTACTGCCGTCTTTTCGGGTTCCGTCAACTTTTCGGGTTCCGTCATCTTCTCTCGCGCCGGTAGCAATTGAGCCACTGTGGCCGTCCTCGACGACCTCTCTCTTGCCGGCCCATTTTCTTGAGGTGAAGGCGGTAGCGGCGCCGTCGCTACTGCCGTCTTTTCGGGTTCCGTCGTCTTTTCTCGCGCCGGTAGCAATTGAGTCACTGTGGTCGTCTTCGGCGTCCTCCCTTGCGTCCGTGTCTTTTCCGTCGCTGTGGCCGTTCTCGGCGTTTTCTCTCGCGTCGACAGCGGTTCCGCCGCTGTCGTCTTCTCTCGCGCCGATGACTCCGGCGAATAGCGCGTTGGTTTGCTTCTGGCTGAAAAATCAAACATATTTTATAATTTCACTTATATATAGATGGCTACGATACAAACAAATTCTTTGGCCCGTATTTTCAGTTCACTTTTATCGATATAAGCGCGATTTATTTCTGAGATGTTATACTTTACGTTACATATATGTTGTAAATCCAAAAATCTTAAATAGTAGTAGCTTTATTTCCCCCTAACAAAATAATTGACAAAATTGTATTACCTAACTCTGAAACCGCCTGCAAAATTACAGACGGTTCCATTGGCGCCAGACATCCCTGCAGCGATGTCAAGGAGGCCGAGCCAAGGATCAGCGGTGCAAGAAGCGACTCCTGTTCGCGAACCTGTAAAAACCAAAGCAGAAATTAAATCTGTTGAATCCCATATCCGAACATCCACTCCTATCCAAGAAAAAGACCCTGATGATACGAGCTTTGATGCGGATGTAACCATCCCGCTTGACAGCAGCGATGAGGCAGCGCCAGACGTGGAACAGCTGATTGCCAGTAGTCAGCTGACGATGACGCAGCCAGAAAGAGGAATCCAGCCTGACAGCCAAAGGTCAGACTAGAGGTTGGTGACCTGAAAGAAAGAGAGACATTAGAGTTATTAGAGTACGAAAAGTATTAGCGTGACGCGATACTTACCCGAGTGTGATATCTAGTTTGCAGATTTTATATTCATTTTTATAATTATCCTTGAACTCTTCCAAACGAGTTAATGTTAAATTTGCGTGATAAAGTTTTGATATATAAATTATATTTTGATATGTTGCGATAGATGATAAGTAATTAGCAATAGTAATGAGTGACAATGCTCACGTATATATATATATATATTGTTGTGAGCGCACAACGATGTAGAGAGTAATTAATGCACTTGGCAACACCAAGTGCCTCCGATACGAAATCCGACCCTAGCGACAAACGTAAAATCCACATCCGCCGAAAAGACTGACGATTGCATCGGACGACCGATCATCCGATGCAATGCGACACGATCAAAAACGCTGACCGCGTAGGGCTAGCGCTAACTCGGGAGCCCCCGAGTTAGCAACAGCAAGCGGATGAATACCGCGGAATCCGACGATCGGCGGGCAGTCGCAAATTAACATCAAAGCGGAGACGTGCGTCTGAGAACATACGGTCACTACTCCAATACTTATAAATCGTTTACTGTTACGCGAGTATCGGGATTTGAAATAAAGGAGATTATTGTAACTTTGGGCAAATCAAATATATTCAACTGATTATTTCACACGTTGCGACGAGCTTATTCTCCGACCCGAAATCTCCGAATCCTGTGCCGGCACTATCCCAGTCGACGGCACAACAATTGGTGGCAGCGGTGGGATTTCGGCAATCGGAGAACGTCCCCGTCGCGTGTGTTTCCGTCACGAGTATTCGCCTGAAAGAAAAGAGCGAACAAGTGAAAGTGGTGTAATCAGCCCGCTCCAGAGGAAGGAAGCACCCGGTAGCAGTCCGCTCCAGAGGAAGGAAGCACCCGGTCGCGGCCCGTTCCAGAAGAAGGAAGCACCCGGTAGCAGCTATCAGCGACACCGGAGAAGGCCCCGACCTACCGCACGGACTCGCCAGCCCGAAGCAGCGAAGCAGGGGACGAGGCGAAGCAGCCAGGCAGCCCTGCAGGACACGAATCAACGGAAAACAGACCCGATGTGTTACACGGCGTTACTGTAAGTCCGTTCCAATCTATTATTGCGAGCGCCGAATGTAAAACTTCGCGAGCGATGCGATACGGATTGTGTACGCCGATAGCAAAACTTAATGTCAGACGGCGAAATCACTCCGTCCCGTCCCGTCCGAAACGAATCGTTCTTACACAGCGAGGCAGCGCGGCGCGCGATTGAATATAGCTCGCGAAGCCCCGTACGCGTAAATAGACGTACCATTAGCGAAGCGTTAGACCGCGTGCGACAAAATCTAGACTCGCGAATGTCAGACGATGACTCGCCAATACTAGAATTGCACCCGAACGTTGTAATAGAACGCGAATTTTCGTTCGACGAAGTAGACGCGAGTTTAACGCGCGAAAATAATAACGGCGACGGTAGACTGACCCCGACTGAAACCGACGCACAGCCAGACGGCGCAGGCAGTACAAATAGCAGCGCATACTTCCTCACGTCACCCGACAGCAGTATAGTCGAATCTGACTGGGATTCCACGGAGGACATTATGAGCCAGCAAGGAAGAGCGACTCAAGACAATATACCCCGCGACGAAACTCACAATATGCCGAGGACACCCGAGCAGGTCGACGCGGAAATAGCGCGACTCCGACCCTCGGTTAACGGGCGACCGTTCGAGACCGACCAAAATCAAGCCCCCGAGCCGACACACGCGGACCTCGCGGCACAGGGCACCGTGATCACCGACATGCTGAACAGGTTGCGCGACATACAGGACCGCTTAAACCGTGCAGAGGCCACGGAATTCGACCGTTCTGTCGAACTCCTTCGCGCAGTACGCGAGGTACAGGACCGCGTAAGCAGGGTAGAAGCCACAATTTACGATCGTCCTAGCGAAATAGGTCGCCGCGTACGTAGCCAAGGACCTCTGGACGTTACCTACGGGCGAACGAATGACGACGTTCGAAACCAACCGGGACACAATATCGGGTTCCTTAGCTTAAAGGAAGCCCGAAACATGATTCCCGAGATAAACGGCGAATCCCGGGAGCGCGTCCGCGAATTTATAAGCGCGAGTACTTACGCGATAAAAACATACACCCCGCGGACGAATCGATGCTTCTAGAGGCCATATTATGTACGAAGTTCAAAGGAAAGGCCATGACGGACTTCGACACGCGCGATATTCGCGATTTCGAGCAGTTAAAACGCGAGCTAGAAACGGAATATCTCGGAAAACGCGGCATGACTCATCTGCAGCTAGAGTTTAACTCCCTGAAACAAAAACCGGGAGAAAGCGCTCAAGAATTCGGGCGCCGAGTCGAAAAGCTAGCGCGAGAATTGTACGAGGCCATGGAGGAAGGCCAAGGGCACTCGCAGGAGCAGCAGAAAGCGATCCTCGACAGCATTAAGATGCAAGCACTGCATAATTTTCAAATAGGGTTGCACGAGGACATTAAAATGCTGGTCCGAGCACAACGATATCAAAGCTTACAGGAGGCGATAACCGGCGCCAGCGCCGAGGAAAAGGTAAAAGGCCCCTCCCCGCGGAACGGACAACCGGTAATTAGAAACAAATTCAATCCGGAAAACGCGGCCATACAATGCCACAAATGTGGAGAAACAGGCCATTACGGGCGAGATTGCCGTACGAGCCGATACGCTAATAGGTTCCCATTGCCGAGAGCAGAAAAGCCCAGCGGAATAAATACCGTCGAAAAGTATTGCAATCATTGCAAAAAGGTAGGGCATAAACAGGAAGATTGTTGGACGCTTAACGGACTACCCGAGAAAGAACGGACCCGCCCATTTAAATATAAGCCGCGGGGAAGAAACCAAATAAATGCGGCTGAAAGGAATAGAGGAATAGGACCCCAGAGTCAGAAGAGGAAACGGCAAATAGCGACAGCAGCAGCAGCCGCAGCAGCGGTAGTGACAAACAAGAGAGACAGAGAAAACATAAAACGCGAGCCGTGAGCGAATATCAAGTTACTCAAGTGACGAGCAAGACTAGAAAAATTATAATCTCGATCTCGTAACACTCCCGATGCAAGAAACCAAAACGGGAAAAATGAAATTTTTGCTCGATTCCGGAGCAGCACTAACCTTTATCAAAATAGGAAATTTGAAAGGCAATACACAAATGCGTGAAAAGAAACTCGCACTGACAGGATAACAGGACACCAACTGTACACCCTTGGAAAAATAAAAGCCACGATAAAATTGGGAAAACAAGTCATACGCCATACAATACACGTAGTAAACGACGACTTCCCGATGGACTATGAAGGAATACTAGGAATCGATTTCATCAAAAAGCACAGAGCTGACTGTCTCCATGGGAAAAACGTATTGAGAATCGGCGGGGTAAATCTTAAGCTACAACCGTATAAGAAACTGATTCAACCCCTCCGCAGTAAAACAATCATACAAACGATAACTGCAGACCGAAATAGAATAGGTACTGTAAAACGTGTAAAACCTATTTCTGGAGTCTTTATCGGAAGTTGCATACTAAAACCAATAGATTCCACTTGTCTGATAAGCAAATTAAACGTCACCGAGAAGACAGTCAAGATGCTCACACCGCATGTAATTCTAGAAGAGGTGCCGGTGAATGACACGGTTGACGTACTCACATTACCCGCGACGGAAGAGCGCAACTCAAGTCAAGAACAACGCGAGAAATTACGTAAAAAACGCATGAAAATTTTAAATAATAAAAAGGAAAACGCGTTAGAGCAGAAATGCGATGATTTTTGCGACATATTTCGTTTGGAAAACGATAAGCTAACACACACCACGGCGGTGAAACATGAGATCACGACGCGAACTGATAGCGCGACGGAGAACGTCCGCCTACCCGTGAAACATAAAGAAAAAGTAAATAAAAAATCTGATGTGTCAAGAGAAATAAAATTACGCATTATTATAAATTTTCTTATCCTCTATCAACACCTCACAACAGGAGCGTCGGCGTCGCCCGTACCACCGTACGAAGTGACGCAATTTATCAACGAACCAGGCATCTATTTCGAGAGAATCGGACACCTGCAGCAAACGAAAGCAACATGGAAATTAGCGATACGCATAGACGTAACCGCATTAAAAACCAGACATCAGCAGCTTCAAAGATACCTAGGGAGTACCGAAGAACTTTGCAGTTATGCAACTGGAGACGTTAAAAATACTTGTCAGATTGCTCTCCGGACCACTAAGAGAGAAAACGATAAAACGACACGCGCCCTAGAACATCTACAAAGCAATTTACAAATCACCCATAATTAAGCGAGGTTTAATAAACGCCATCGGAGAGATAAGTAAAACTTTATTTGGTACCATGGATGCTGAAGATGCAAGAATAATCAACGAACAAATACAAATGCTTGATAACCAGCAACAAACGCTACAGCACGCAGCAAAGAACCAGCTGAAGATCATCAACGCCACACTAGGCCACATGGAAAAATTAGAGCAAACTCTATCACACAACGAAAATTTACTGGCAAACGTTACAAGGAAACTGCACGATCAATTCATACACCGAGAGGAAATAAACGAACAGATACTATTGATAACCGCTATCCTAGCTGACCTCACGACAGACATAAACGACATTACAGACTATCTAACATATGCAAAAAATAACATTTTAATTACACGCGTACTTCCCATAGAGAACATAATCGTAGAATTGAAGGAAGCAACCTCGCACTTAACCAGAGGATTAAACTT
>JASTWK010000960.1:0-61748 GCA_030770225.1 Temnothorax unifasciatus | reverse complement strand
TATTCTAACCGTGTTTCCACCACTTCAGGATGAAGTAGTAATGTTATTTTCCTTTCTTAAATCTTAAATGATCCAAATAACAATTCTCCAGTACGTTTTCACGTTGCACTAGCGGGCCAAAAATGGCCTCTTTTTAACATCCTCCTTTATCTTCCTTAAGAAATCTACACCCAGTAAACAATTGTCATCCATTTCTATTACATGCATAGGAATTTCCACGGAATACCTTCCCAAGAGAACCTTTACCATGACCTTAAACTCGATGGGTACTACCCCTCTAGAGAGATATCTAATTGTTAGCCTGATGGCAAAGAACGAGACATAGGCGCTACATCTGTCGTAGTAGTAGACGTAAAGCAAGGCAAAGAAAAACATAAGTTGTAAGAAGCTATTGTATGTACAATAGCCTGTCACGACTTACGTTTATCTCTACCTTACTTTACGTCCACGACTACGGCAGATGTAAGGGCCTACGTTCTCTGCCATCAACCTTATCTCTTGCTACTATCTCTTTCCGACATTGTTCTGGGCAGCGATCATGTAACTTTTCCCGTAGGACGAAAAGTGAAAAGTAAAAAGTTTCATGTAACTATCTCTTTCTATTGGTGTTGAATAGAGTCCCTTACGAAAAGTAGTACTAGCAATCAGTACTCAGTACTGAGTGATCAGTACTCGTAGTATTGATCACTCAGTACTGAGTACTGATTGCTAGTACTACTTTTTCGTAAGGGGTGACTCATACTATGTTTACGCGAGCGTTACTTCTGTAGTAACTTACAATAATTCACTCGTTTACGCGGAGTAAATTATCGTAAGTTACTACAAAATCCCGTTCGTGCGAAGGAATTATCGTAAGTTACTACAGAAGTAACGCTCGCGTAAACGTTGTGTGGTGTGTGTGTGTGTGTGTGTGTGTGTGTGTGTGTGTGTGTGTGTGTGTGTGTGTGTGTGTGTGTGTGTGTGTGTGTGTGTGTGTGTGTGTGTGTGTGTGATCATCAATATATCATATAATATTATATGTATATTAAAAGGTGCGTCCAAAAACACACACGTATGCATATGCTGTCTTGTAAATGTCTTGTAAATTGCTGTCTTGTAAAAGTTAAAGAGAACGAGAAAGTAATCTAGAGCGCAATTCGTATTGTAGGCAAGTTGAAATATTAATTGAATCAAGTTTATTATATAATGATAAATATGTATATATATATATATATATGGGACGTTTCACGTCAACCGGATCACTTGTCTGCCCAAAATTTGAAGCGACCTACAAAGATGTTCGATAGCTCAAAAAATTAGTCTTTACTAGTACTTTCGAAAGTCATGTGCCTCGTTTTGAAATTTAAGGTGGCTGATCTAATATGGCGGCTAAAAGCTTGAAAATTGGAGAAAAATCTACATAATTTAACGTAATCATGTTTTTAAATATTGATTTGGTTTTGAAATAGCTTGGTAAAGAGTTTTCTGTGATGTTGAATCTAGGTGGGTTCAGTTCTATACCAGTAACTGATGTTTCAAATTTTGAAAGTAGTTAAAAATCTGCAAGGTATATTGTTTTCTCATAAACGTGTGTTCACGTAAACACTTTCAGTTTTTTTTTACATTGATGGTATTAAATGTTCTTAATAATGAATCATGGCATAGTTTTACAATAAAAAATAGGTTTTTAGATATTTTGGTTCGTGATCGTGATCGTGATCAGAGACACTGAAAACTCTTTACCAAGCCATTTCAAAACCGAATCAATATTTAAAAACATGATTACGTTAAATTATGTAGATTTTTCTCCAATTTTTAGGCTTTCAACCGCCATATTGGATCAGCCATCTTGAATTTTAAAACGGGGCACATGACTTTCGAAAGTACTAATAAAGACTAATTTTTTGAGCTATCGAACATCTTTGTAGGTCGCTTCAAATTTTAGGCAGGTAAGTGATCCGGTTGACGTGAAACGTCCCATATATATATATATATATATATATATATATATATATATATATATATATATATATATATATATATATATATATATATATATATATATATATATATATATATATATATATATATATATATATATATACACACACACACATATATATATATATATATATTCTCTCTTTGTAATTGGCGCAGTATTAAAAGATTTCACATATTTTTTTTTTTTAATAGATATTACTTGTTATTTGGGTTTTTTCGAGATAGATATCACTTGGATTGAATAAAGTAACAATTTTGTAATTTAATAATTTTGTTAAGAAAAATTAAAGCTACTGTAGGGAGCAGCATCTCTGCCTCCCGTATTCCTTATTGGTTGGCTCTCTCGCGAGCTCGAGAGTTACGAGGTTGGCAGAACTGCCCGAGTAGCCGTTAGAATATATCAAGACTCGTGGCTGTTGAAAGTTCTGCAATAAAGTATTCTTTTCACATCAGTAATAGGGAGTGTAATCCTTTCACAATTCCTCTCATTAATACGTCGGTAGTAGGCCGACACGCGGAGGTCTGATAATCCTCCGTGTAGCAATTTCCTACACTACTACCACCTAGATTAGAACAGATTTTATTTATTTTTGAATTTAAAATTAATGATATTACCACTTGGTTTTTTTTCGAGGTAACAACCGCGTGTACTTGGCACCCTTTTTTTACCTTTTTTGAAAAAGGTAATTTTGTACTGATATCATGCATTTTGTAGTGTTACGCATCATGTCTACCTGTTATTTTAAAAAAATTAGCAATTATACCGTTCAATAAAGCAAAGTTTCAGCTTTAAGAATCTGTTTTTTGAATTGCAATACAATGATTTTGACGTAGAACTACGTCTTTCTCCGCGGTATGGGGGGTATCCACGGATGTAACGATGTAACGAAAATATGTCACACTTTGAACGTTTAGATCTTCGCAACTAATAATCGTAGAGTAATCATTGACATCTCATTTTAAAGCTTAAGAAGTCCCATTTATGATAATCCAGCCCGAACTCTCTATTTCTTTCCGTTTAGATATAGTAGCGTTAGAAAGTTTAGCTAAATTTCTTAACGATGTAACGAAAATATGTCACACTTTGAACGTTTAGATCTTCGCAACTAATAATCGTAGAGTAATCATTGACATCTCATTTTAAAGCTTAAAAAGTCCCATTTATGATAAATCCAGCCCGAACTCTCTATTTCTTTCCGTTTAGATATAGTAGCGTTAGAAAGTTTAGCTAAATTTCTTGTAGATGCAACGAAAACATGTCACACTTTGAACGTTTCCCAGCGAGAAATGACCTATCGAATCGACGTCAAATTGACGTCGAAATCATCGATATTACATCCATATCGAAATAATGCTCGAAATTTGAAGCTTATTTCGATGTTTGTGCTTTATGACATTTTTTAAAAGAAGAGATTATTTGTGACATACATTCATCGCGCCAGACTGTAAACAGGCAAATTATGTATTTTTTGTTAAGACATCGATATTTCATCATTTCGATATCGATTCGAAGCTATTTTGATTTGCCTGTCAAATATATAATAACTTGCCATTATATAAAATACAATATGAATAAAAAATTATATTGTATTGGCAGACATGGATAATGTAAATATTTTATAATTTGAACATTATAATAATTGCATTACAATATTAATTTTTTTAGGCTTCCATTTCTAGTTACTTTATAACTGTAAAAGTCACAACAAAATTCCTGTTTGTAATTTGACAATTTTGAAAATTAAAATATTATATAACAGGTACATTTTCAGTACTACATCCGCTCATTTATTAAATAAGAAGTTAAATTAAGCAACTAATTAATAAATTATTAATATTAATTATTAATACAATAAGGTATTTACATTTATCAAAATAAAAAATAAGTTCAATTATGAAAATAAATATTAATAATTGGACTTATTAAAAATTAAATAATTTGTTCAGATATTGCGCTCGAATTCTTTTCGCGTTTTACAACGCCCGATCGTTTCATATTAGATGGCGCGATGCGCGAGTTGCCACTCTCAAAGAGCCCCTGCCGGCCCCACCTCTTTCCTCACTCGTTAGGTGTCATGGCCGCACTTGCTTGCGTTTCTTCGAACGTGTCGAGTCTGTTACCTCTTTCTTAACGGATTGATCGTTGCGGCACGTGTTCTGGAGACCAACCGAGCGAGAGTCGGATCACCAGGGAGAGCTCACTGCCAGGAAAGGGAGAGCTGCGGCAGCTAGCGTCCGAGAGGGAGAGTCGAGGCGAGGAGTCCGGTTCAGCGAGCGGAGCCCTTAAGAGATTTTCATTGGGACGCCATATTTGTTACTTTCATTTGAGGATTCATATTTTTAGGGTTTATACCGTCATTTTTAAGGATTAACCATTAATTAAAGGTTAACTATCACTTGAAGGTTAACCATCATCCAAAGAAAAACCCTTAAAATTGGGTATAACCGCCAATTAAAGATTAACCTTCAAATGATGGTTAACCTTCAATTGGCGGTCCGAAATCACTCCCAACTTTAAGAGTTTTTCTGTGGTGTTTTTTTAACGGTTTTTTTTAACACCGAAAGTTGAGTGCATTTTTCCATAAGGGTATATCAGTAATTATTATATGCTATTTATGAAATTTAACATAGCAAGTGTTTATATTATATCTATTTCAACAGTTATTTAACTTATTGTTAGAGATGTTGATTTTGTACAGACATTTTATTCTCAAAGACAAACATTTCAAAAATATAGACTCATAAAAGAGAGAAAATTAAATACACATCTGTTCTACTAATTCTAATATTAATTTGTTTACAATTTATGTCTTTTTTTACATTTTGCATACAAGACTATTTATATTTTGACGTACCCCGGGAAAAAATGGAAGAGATCTGAACAGACTTGATCAGATCTCATCAGATCCGATCCACTCAGATCTGGTTTGATCAAAATATTGGCCCTATCTGATCAGATCCAATCAGACATGAGTAGATCTGATCCGATCTTAGCGGATAAAGTCAGATATGTAACGACGAGAATAATCTATTATATCTGCTCAGATCCAATCAGACATGAGTAGATCTGATCTGATGCGGTGTCCATCCACCGCAGAAAATTGTTGTTTTTAAATGTTATTTTTTAAATATGCCACTTTATTATAAAAGTGGACTCCACTATACAAAAATTGTGCCGTTCCACGATTTACATAACTTAGCGCAACTTAGCACGACACTGCCGTGTCTGATACCGTTCTTATACCACTGTTCATCAAATTTTAAATACGAGAATCAGATTCTGTCGAATGCCATCTATCGGATACTTTGAGATGCAACATTATGATCTGATCATATATAATCTTATATGACTATATAAGTTTATATGTGATTATATTATTTTATCAGTTTAAATTATAAGGTATGTTTGCAAAATAATTTAAAAGATTTATGTTTTATATATACATATACACATTAATCTTTTATATTTACCTATTATTAATTAATTTTGCATGGTACTTTTTTAATGGAATATTTATGATAAATTCTAAATATGGTGTCGAAATTAACAATTATTATCAAATTAGCAGAGACTATGTTTGTTATATATGTTAATGTTTCAAAATTGAGAAAACTGTTTTTAATATAAAAATTAATTGATTTTTTTGACCAAAAATCATTTAAACTTCCCCTTTACAGAGTTAATATTATATTTGCCTTGCGTTCGTTTTCTCCCAATTTTTCCCACTGGGAGCATGTACTATACTAAAAATATATAGGGTACATTACGTATATTATAGATTTTTAATATAGTATATGTTCCCAGTGGAAGAAAACGAACGTAGGCTTGATATAATGTCTAACATTGGGTGTAAAATTAATAATGGACAATTTGAGAACGAAATTTTTATAAGTTCTATACTGACGAGATCTGCTCAGATCTGGCAAGATCGGAAGAGATCTGATTGGATCAGCAACACAACTTTGTAAGCCAAGATTGGTCTTATCTGGTGAGATCAAGATATGTCTGGCTAGGTCTGCTCAGATCCAGCAAGATCGGAAGAGATCTGATTGGATCAGCAACACAACTTTGTAAGTCAAGATTGGTCTTATCTGGTGAGATCAAGATATGTCTGGCTAGGTCTGCTCAGATCCGACAAGATCTGAGGCGTAATGTCTGCTCGTACTTCAGGAGATCTGAAGCAATCAGATAATGTCCGATTAGATCGGAAGAGATCCGATTGGATCTGCGATTCAATATCGAACGGAAGCAATGGTCAGATCTGGTGAGATCGAATTATAGTTCAGCATATCTGGCTGCATGTGATCAGATATGGCCATGCAGATCTGGCGAGATAAAATTGTATCCAATCAGATCTGACTTTACATGAATTTCAGATCTCGTTGTATCTCATTTTATCAAATCAGACATGGTCAGATCTCTTCCATTTTTTCCCGGGACATATGATCAGTATATTAGGAACAAGTTATGGCGCAATTTACTTGGGATATAAAATAACCATTTACTTTTACTTTTAATAATTTATTTTTAATTTAAACAAATTGACTTTGTAAAAAAAATGCATTAATGACAAACTTCATTCAATGACAAACTTTCCTAAATCTTAATTACACTGAATCAATCTATGTTAATTGCACTAAGTCAATCTGTCAAATCTGTTTTTTTGTGATAATAAATATACAATATGTGCAATATATATTCTCTATCTAGACTTAAATAATATATATTTGCGATTATAAATACATATATGTACAACTCTATCTAGCGACTTAAATAATATATGTTTTTGATAATAAATACATATATATGCAACTCTATCTAGACTTAAGTAATATATTTTTGTAATAATAAATGTGCATATATGTGCAATTCTACCTAGATAAATAAATTAATTGTAAAAATTATTTCTATTGTAAGTTTTGTGCTCTTCTAATAAAGATATTGGGGAGAAATAAATAGATAATTTTTGATATATTTTCGATATACTATTAAACACATAAGTAGTGGAATGTGAATATATTTATTTATTTTAATGTATAATACAAGAAAAAGATCATGTTTTATGGTTTCTAATAATAGCTGCAGTGAGGAAATAGTAATCAATATCGAGTCGAAATCGATTTATTCTGAATTGAAAAGTCATCGAAAGTGATACCACATTTCCATCGAGATCGATGAATATTTCAATTACTTTTCGATATACGTTTTCGACGTCAATTTGATGTCGATTCGATGGGTCATTTCTCGCTGGGTAAATGTGATAGATTGAACTCGTTACAAATTTCTAACCTATGTCTTTATCTTTTAGCGTAGTAGAGTTGCTTTTCTCACTTCTATTATATGTTTATACCTTTAATATATCAAAAAATAATTTTTTTTCAAATAATGTACAGTTTCTCAATTAATTTATATATTTTTCTATATATTACTATATAATTATAATACTGCCAACGAAATACTGCTTATACTGCCATGTGACAATTTCGGTTTAAGGTTAGAAAATTTATTTCTGTTTACAACGGTGTAAAACTGCGTCTTGAATCTAATGTTTTCATTGGAGGAACCAATGGAAATATCACGGAAATAGCCGACTACAGAATAAGCATGGTCTTAAGTACATCTTTACTAAGTTAATCTCAAATCAAACAAGACTCACTTCAGTGAAAACTTCTTCGCAAAGATTATCTTATTTCACAACTATGAAATTTATCAATCTTCAGACGGTCTGGTATTGCATAAGCAGACTTGATAAAGATCGTCTTAAGCGTTGACTTGAGATTGGACTATGAATACCGCCCTTAATCAGCCCGCGGCTCTTATTTAAAAAACTGCGGGCTTAATTCTATTGGCCAATAAACCAATATGTCTCTAGCGTGGCCCCACGCACTCATTGGCTATTAAAAAGGATGCGCAACAGCATACCTACCTTGTTTTCTTTCTACCATGGTAGGACCTGATACCACCGCGCGATATTCAAATTGGCACATCGTGCTCTAACGCTAGCTCTAACAGTTTCCTTAACTTGAGACAGGGACAAATTTTACTCGCAGTGGACATGCTGGGCGAAGTACTAAGTCAGCCTGTAGCCTCAAATTCTTTAAATAATCGATGGGCTCCAAATAGTAATTCTGTATCAGAGGAGCTATTAACGCCTTTATTTGTAATAAGGCGTATTGCTGGCCTAAAATTTGATATATGTATATTTTTTGCGACTTAATATAACCATATAAGAAGGTATTTCAAAAATCCTAGTTTACCTAAACAATTACGCGGTCCAGCACTAAATGGTAGATAAGAATAGGGATGATGTTTTTGAAACCTCTCTGGCAAAAATCTATCGGGATCAAATGTCTCAGGATTTGGCCAAAAATTAGGATCCCTGTGAACTCCATATATGTTAAGGACCACAGTTGTTCCCGCCGGTACTAAATATGACTCTAAAAAATATATTATACAAACAAAATACAATAAATAAATAATAATAATAACTTTATTATAAACTGAAAAACATATCACGCAACATGTAATAAATATTTTAGATACATACGTAATTTAACGTCTTTCCCAGCAACTCGCGATATTAAAAATACGCTTGGATATAGACGCAAAGTTTCTTTTATACATCTATTTAAATATGTTAAATTTTTTAATAATTTTATATTAAATTTTTTTCCATTCTCTTGAAAAGCGGTGTTTATTTCGTTTCTGACACGATCCTGTAAATATTAATAATATTAATTCAAATTTTTATATGCAAATATCATATATAAGTATCTGACGTCTGTCTGTCTGTCTGTCTGTCTATCTGTCTCACCGCGAACTATTCATTCATTAATAAACCGATTTTCTTGAAACCGGTGTCAAAATTTTTCTAAATTTTCAGGGATGGCGATAATAGGTTTAATTATTAATGTACCAATCTGCCGATTTTTTGAAACCAGTCCAAAAATTTTACTAATTTTTTGAGGATGGTAACAATGGGTTCAATTTTTTATTAATAGATCAATTTTCTGAAAACCGGTGCCATTTTTTTAATTTTCTATACTATATGTATATCGAAAAATCACATTTTTTAAAAATGTTTGTATATATTTCACCCGCTGAAAATGATCTAAAAGAAAGACGGTGATTCGTTCGATTTAATATGATTTAATAAATAAATAATTTTAAAATAAGTTTGTTGCGTCTAAATGTTTATACTTGGAATGCTTGAGTTAATTCGCTATTAATTTTCTATTTGATTGACATATAAGCACCGAACTATATGATATAATTCCGCGCGTTGCGGACTTATAAGGGGATCCTGGAGTGACAACAACACTGCAAAATCGGTCTAAGCAATATCTTTAAATTGGCTGAACAGAATGGAAAATCCTTTTACACGATTAAAGTACGCACAAAAATGTAAAGGGCTGTACATGATTTTTTCTGATAAACTAAAAAAAAATTATATTTTTATAAATATTGTCTTCACCTGACGACCAGCATCCGAATGCTGGAGTGACGGCCGAATGTCGATAATGTCAACATTTCTAATTTTGTTTCCCACTCTTCATTAGTACCTATACTTTACTCCTATTAAAGGATTTTGCGATCTATAAAGCCGTTTCAAAGAACGAGCCCTGACTATTTTTGTCGGTAATTGTCCCCTGTCCAGGATCTTCTTAAAAGTTAGTATATGTATATATATATATATATATATATATATATATATATATATTGCGTACACACACACAACCATAATCTTATTTAAAAAACAAAAAATTTAATATTTTGTAACTTTAATACATGACTGTTTGAATCACTAAAATTACTATATACACTTTTTTTTCTAAGAATGCCTTTTATTTATATTTTATTTATAACAATAAATACCTGAATGTCTTTATGCTCAGCTAATAGCATCAATAGATAGGTTAAGTTCAACGCCGTAGTATCATGACCCTGTAATCACATATATTATTTACCTTTTCATGCATTTCTACGTGCTTTTTTGGCTGACAGCAAAAAAATAAACTTTAAACGCTTTTTTCTCAAAATCACTTTTTCCAACATAACGTACAGGATAACTCAAAAAGTAATCAATCAAATAACTTTCGCCATTCCTTACAATTTTCTCCAGGGATTGTACCTACCTCTACATTTTATTGTTTATTTATAACATTTTTATCAACAATAGAAGACTGATTTTTTGATCGAAAAAAATGTCATTTTTCTTACGATTGCTGTAACTTCTTCAATTTTTCATATTTTTATTTGCAAATAGGTTCAATCCTCGCGTAATTGATTAAGCTTTAAAGAAAATTTTTGTTTTTTGCTTTCAGATAACTCAGCTCGTTGCTACATTGTACGTTGATAACCGTTGCGCTACCGACATTGTGCGCCAACACAATAAAAATTAATGAAATTGAAAAAAAAAATTTTTTTTTTCTTTAAGAATGCCTCTTTATATCGCAAAAAAATTAATCCAATATTACTTAGAGTTTTCTTTACAAAAAATTCCCAAAAAATCATTATTTTTCGCCCGGCTACAGTAGAATCCCCCCTCAGAGATATTTCTGAAGCATTTTAGAAATATTTCAGAAACATTTATGATATCTCAGCTTGGCGGACATTTCCATATATCTGAAACATATCTGAAACATGTCTGAAATATTTTTTTGAAAGATTTCATATTTTATACAGCTTTTTGGAAGCTTTCTGTGCTATTTCGGTGCTGTGTGGGTTAAAATACGTTCAAATAATTCATAAAGAACCAAGAAAATTTAGAAATACATACGGCAAACATAAAACCATCAATTTGCTCCTTGACATCTAAATCAGTTAGACGACCTTCTTGATTGTCTGCTATTAGATGATCCAACAATGAAAGTTGGATTCGTTTTCCATTCGCCTCTGTATCATTTGTGTCTGCCGATGATGTTCTTCTCAACAATTGACCGTTTGTGCGTTCATGGTACCGTTTTCTTTCCGCAATAATCTACGTGTATATAAAATCAACACTTTTTTAATAATGATTTATATGAATATAATATACCAATCACTAACATAAAAATAAGATAACATTTTTACATACGTGGTTAGTAAATCCATGTAATGTGTTTAGAATCTTTGCCTGTTCTTTGCCTTTTGATGTTAACGAGAATATCCAGTCGTTGTGCAACCACATCCTCAGTAACCTAAACCATAATTACTAAATGATAATCTCATTACAATTATTTATTCATTATTATATTCATAAATTACCTATAAATAAAAAGTTCACAAATCCGATTAACAGCTTTTCTATATTTTTGCTGGAATTCGCCGAGGTCACGTAGAGAAGTACCCATTGAAGTTTCTAAAAAGAAATTTGTAAAAGTACAATAATGTTATTGTACATGTTTAGATTTTGAATAAAATATGTTTGTAATACCTACCGCATATTGCATTCAACGTATGTTCACTAACAAACGGTATTAAATCTTTTACAACTGTGCCTCCTGTATTTTTCAAAGATGTTGTCAAGGTTTGACCCTCCTTGATCAAAATATCAGCATATTGCTGCAAAATATTAAAATGAAATGTGGGAGTTACGGTTTTTCGTATTGAATGCCATTTGGCGCCTGAAACATAAACAATAGACATTTCATAAACAAGAAAATTTTTTCGTAACTAAAAGAAATTTTTTTAATTATTATTATGTACTTTACCTTCACTAATTAAAATACCATTGCCCATCCATGGACGTAGAATATCGTAAAAGAAGTTTTTTCCAGTGTGATGCGGGCTGCTTAATATTGTCTGAAATCACAGAAGGTATTCAATTAATTTAGATGCAATTTGAATAATTAATTAGTTGATTTGGCAATTGTCTTATTTGATTATTATCTCTATAAAACTATGAGAATAACTATGTTTTCGCAAAATAAAACTAAGCAAAATTAAACCTAAATACCTAAATTGCTGGTGTATGAACTATAAGAACATTAACAGAAAATTAAATTTTTTAAATATTTTATTACCTGTAAATCGTCCGGATGACGGATTAATACAAAGGGGATAGAGAATCCCCAAAGTTTAACAATTGGATAGTACTGGTCAATTAGACTGATCATTAACTTCCATTGCTTCTCTAGAAAAATGTATATAATATGAATATTATACGATAATATTAAGATATTAAGATATTAGTAATATCTTAAACTGAAATGTTTGTAAATATTAATTTTGCGTATATGTGTACAAATTAAGGAAAACGTTTAATTTATGCAAATTTATAAAAAACTTGAACTTACCTCGTGGGCCTATATATTGCAGTAGATTTCCAAAAATCGGATAACCTGATGGTCCTGGTATAAGATTGATCAGTCGCCCATTTCTTCCATAATGTACATAATAATGATACCCCAATACGATAAGTATGAGTAATACAGTAATGCTGTATAGAAAATACATTGTTGCTCTGCAAAAAAGATATGTAATTGCATATTACAAATTGCATAATTTTGTTTCCTCATAGAGGAAGCTTTGTTTTCGTAAAAAGATTTTTTTTTAGTTGCCGCTGCCAATGTGTTCGATATATTGTAAAACGTCGAAAAATTGCATTTAAAAAAATCTCCGCGCGCGCGCGCGCGCGCGCGCGCGTGTGTGTGTGTGTGTGTGTGTGTGTGTGTGTGTGTGTGTGTGTGTGTACGGATTTGATGTCCGTAGTTGCTTTAACTTCCGCAAATTTTGAGATATTGGGATGCATTTTTTTTTAATCGATAGAGTATCATGTAAGGAAGGTTGGGATTGAATTTGGCGATGATCGATAAAGCGGTTCTTTTTAATAAAATTTAGAATTTTTGTAGAAATGTTTGTGGTTGCTCTAACTTTCGCAAATTTTGAGATATTGGTCTATTTCTAATTTTATTATCTAATTTTATTCATCTTTTCTAATTCTATTATATTCTTCAGTCTTTTCTATCCCTATTTTCTATATAATTTTATATATAATTCTTTAAAATTTGATTGATTAGACTCAGCTTTATAAGGCTTTTAAGTATGTACAGATTCCCCGAAATTTCAAACGTTTACTTATAGAAACTATAAATCAACCAAGTTTTAAAGAATTATATATGAAATAGGGATAAAAAAGACTGAAGAATTTAATAGAAAATTAGAAAAAATTGCCAATATAATAAAAAAGTGTGTAAATTAGAAACTTGCACATTGCTTTTTCATCATTTTTTTTGCTTATACTATATAACTCAAGAACTGATTAACCAAATCTTAAAAAATTATACAGGGTGGCCCATTTTAAAAGAGCCAGGCAAATATCTTGAAAAATATGAAACATATGGAAAAACTTTTCAGACAAAAGTTGTTTGGTTTGAAGGAGGACATAAGATGGTGTCATTGGTTTGACCTTGGATGGTCGTTTAAAGTTCACGTAAACGACACCTTTAATTTCTTAAATGGAAACCCCTATTTTTCAATGCATATTATTGTAGCTAATCTCGAGAGCTTTTCAAAAAATAAATAACACTATAATAAAGTATTTTTTTGTTAAAAACGTTTGGAATTATGAAGCTTGAAAGTTCTAGTATTTTGACATAAAATACAAAATATCTTGTAAAATATTAAGTTTTCGGTAATGTTACCGTTCGGTAATGTTAAATACTACTTTTATGCACAGAATAATGAGACGAATCAATTGGTATAAAAAGAGACATAGTTGCTTTTAAGAAAAAGTATGCAGATGCATGTTGCAAATTACATATTTTTTCTTAAAGGAACTATGCCTTTTTTCATACCAATTGATTTGACTCATTATTCTGTGCATAAAAGTATTAAGGTAACATTACCGAAAACTTAATATTTTACAAGATATTTTGTATTTTATCCCGGAAAAAAATGGAGGAAATTTGACCATGTCTGATTTGATAAAATGAGATACAACGAGATCTGAAATTCAAGTAAAGTCAGATCTGATTGGATACAATTTTATCTCGCCAGATCTGCATGGCCATATCTGATCACATGCAGCCAGATATGCTGAACTATAATCCGATTTTACCAGATCTGACCATTGCTGCCGTTTGATATTGAATCGCAGATCCAATCGGATCTCTTCCGATCTAATCGGACATTATCTGATTGCTTCAGATCTCCTGAAGTATGAGCAGACTTTACGCCTCAGATCTTGTCGGATCTGAGCAGACCTAGCCAGACATATCTTGATCTCACCAGATAAGACCAATCTTGGCTTACAAAGTTGTGTTGCTGATCCAATCAGATCTTTTCCGATCTTGCTGAATCTGAGCAGACCTAGTCAGACATATCTTGATCTCACCAGATAAGACCAATCTTGGCTTACAAAGTTGTGTTGCTGATCCAATCAGATCTCTTCAGATCTTGCCAGATCTGAGCAGATCTCGTCAGTATGGAACTTATAAAAATTTCTTCGTTCTTAAATCGTCCATTATTAATTTTTACACCCAATGTTGGACATTATATCAAATATAATATTAACTCTGTAAAGGGAAAGCTTAAATGATTTTTTATCAAAAAATCAATTAATTTTTATATTAAAAACAGTATTCTCAATTTTGAAACATTAACATATATAATAAATATAGTCTCTGCCAATTTGATAATAATTGTTAATTTTGACACCATATTTAGAATTTATTATAAATATTTCATTTAAAAAGTACCATGCAAAATTAATTAATAATAGGTAAATATAAAAGATTAATGTGTATATGTATATATAAAACATAAATTTTTTAAATTATTTTGCAAACATACCTTATAATTTAAACTGATAAAATAATATAATTACATATAAACTTATATAGGATCATCATCATCATAATCATATAAGATTATATATGATCAGATCATAATGTTGCATCTCAAAGTATCCGATAGATAGCATCCGACGGAATCTGATTCTCGTATTTAAAATTTGATGAACAGTGATATAAGAACGGTATCAGATACGGCAGCCCGGGAAAAAATGGAGGAGATCTGACCATGTCTGATTTGATCAAATGAGATACAATGAGATCTGAAATTCAAGTAAAGTCAGATCTGATTGGATACAATTTTATCTCGCCAGATCTGCATGGCCATATCTGATCACATGCAGCCAGATATGCTGAACTATAATCCAATCTCACCAGATCTGACCATTGCTGCCATTCGATATTGAATCGCAGATCCAATCGGATCTCTTCCGATCTAATCGGACATTATCTGATTGCTTCAGATCTCCTGAAGTACGAGCAGACATTACGCCTCAGATCTTGTCGGATCTGAGCAGACCTAGCCAGACATATCTTGATCTCACCAGATAAGACCAATCTTAGCTTACAAAGTTGTGTTGCTGATCCAATCAAATCTCTTCCGATCTTGCTGGATCTGAGCACACCTAGTCAGACATATCTTGATCTCACCAGATAAGACCAATCTTGGCTTATAAAGTTGTGTTACTGATTCAATCAGATCTCTTCCGATCTTGCCGGATCTGAACAGATCTCGTCAGTATAGAACTTATAAAAATTTCGTTCTCAAATCGTTCATTATTAATTTTTACACCCAATGTTCAACATTATATCAAATATAATATTAACTCTGTAAAAGGGAAGCTTAAATGATTTTTGGTCAAAAAATCAATTATTTTTGGTTATAAGTGTTAGTCACCCGGGAAAAAATGGAAGAGATCTGACCATGTATGATTTGATAAAATTAGATACAACGAGATCTGAAATTCATGTAAAGTCAGATCTGATTGGATATAATTTTATCTCGCCAGATCTGCATGGCCATATCTGATCACATGCAGCCAGATATGCTGAACTATAATCCGATCTCACCAGATCTGACCATTGCTACCGTTCGATATTGAATCGCAGATCCAATCGGATCTCTTCCGATCTAATCGGACATTATCTGATTGCTTCAGATCTCCTGAAGTACGAGCAGACATTACGCCTCAGATCTTGTCGAATCTGAGCAGACCTAGCCAGACATATCTTGATCTCACCAGATAAGACCAATCTTGGCTTACAAAGTTGTGTTACTGATCCAATCAGATCTCTTCCGATCTTGCTGGATCTGAGCAGACCTAGTCAAACATATCTTGATCTCACCAGATAAGACCAATCTTGACTTACAAAGTTGTGTTGCTGATTCAATCAGATCTCTTCCGATCTTGCCGGATCTGAGCAGACCTAGTCAGACATATCTTGATCTCACCAGATAAGACCAATCTTGGCTTACAAAGTTGTGTTGCTGATCCAATCAGATCTCTTCCGATCTTGCCGGATCTGAGCAGATCTCGTCAGTATAGAACTTATAAAAATTTCGTTCTCAAATCGTCCATTATTAATTTTTACACCCAATGTTGGACATTATATATATATCAAATATAATATTAACTCTGTAAAGGGGAAGCTTAAATAATTTTTGATCAAAAAATCAATTAATTTTTATATTAAAAACAGTTTTCTCAATTTTTAAACATTAACATATATAATAAATATAGTCTCTGCCAATTTGATAATAATTGTTAATTTCGACACCATATTTAGAATTTATTATAAATATTCCATTAAAAAAGTACCATGCAAAATTAATTAATAATAGGTAAATATAAAAGATTAATGTGTATATGTATATATAAAACATAAATCTTTTAAATTATTTTGCAAACATACCTTATAATTTAAACTGATAAAATAATATAATCACATATAAACTTATATAGTCATATAAGATTATATACGATCAGATCATAATGTTGCATCTCAAAGTATCCGATAGATGGCATCCGACAGAATCTGATTCTCGTATTTAAAATTTGATGAACAGTGGTATAAGAACGGTATCAGACACGGCAGTGTCGTGCTAAGTTGCGCCAAGTTATGTAAATCGTGGAACGGCACAACTTTTGTATCGTGGAGTCCACTTTTATAATAAAGTGGCATATTTAAAAAATAACATTTAAAAACAACAATTTTTTGCAGTGGATGGACACCGGATCGGATCAGATCTACTCATGTCTGATTGGATCTGAGCAGATATAATAGATTATTCTCGTCGTTACATATCTGTCTTTATCCGCTAAGATCGGATCAGATCTACTCATGTCTGATTAGATCTGATCAGATAGGGCCAATATTTTGATCAAACCAGATCTGAGTGGATCGGATCTGATGAGATCTGATCAAGTCTGTTCAGATCTCTTTCATTTTTTCCCGGGTTAAAAACAGTTTTCTCAATTTTGAAACATTAACATATATAATAAATATAGTCTCTGCCAATTTGATAATAATTGTTAATTTTGACACCATATTTAGAATTTATTATAAATATTCCATTAAAAAAGTACCATGCAAAATTAATTAATAATAGGTAAATATAAAAGATTAATGTGTATATGTATATATAAAACATAAATCTTTTAAATTATATTGCAAACATACCTTATAATTTAAACTGATAAAATAATATAATCACATATAAACTTATATAGTCATATAAGATTATATATGATCAAATCATAATGTTGCATCTTAAAGTATCCGATAGATGGCATCCGACGGAATCTGATTCTCGTATTTAAAATTTGATGAACAGTAGTATAAGAACGGTATCAGACACGGCAGTGTCGTGCTAAGTTGCGCTAAGTTATGTAAATCGTGGAACGGCACAACTTTTGTATCGTGGACTCCACTTTTATAATAAAGTGGCATATTTAAAAAATAACATTTGAAAACAACAATTTTCTGCAGTGGATGGACACCGGATCGGATCAGATCTACTCATGTCTGATTGGATCTGAGCAGATATAATAGATTATTCTCGTTACATATCTGATCTTATCCGCTAAGATCGGATCAGATCTACTCATGTCTGATTGGATCTGATCAGATAGGGCCAATATTTTGATCAAACCAGATCTGAGTGGATCGGATCTGATGAGATCTGATCAGATCTCTTCCATTTTTTCCCGGGTGTCTCTTTATAATAATAGTATAGATATAGACTAGTATAGATTCACGAAAACAATAATAACAAAATAAATTTTGGTAAATTTTATACTCGTATTCTGCAATCTCTAACATTTTAAAAAATAATGTGATGTATCCACCTTAATACGGTACTGGTAACGCGTGCACAGCACGTGATCTGCGATCCCCGAAAAGGTATCACCTTAGTGAGTAGAAACGCGTGGGGATAGAGTCAGTTACCCGGTGACCGTCAAGGGATACACATTGTAATCTGTTATATCCTCGATTCATTACCAATACATATTATTGTTAAATCTGAGTGTTTAATTATTAACCACCTCAGAACACCACAATTTTGGCGACGAGGTATTAACGAACGCGTGGTGCAACAAGACAATGCGCGCAAATTTCGTGGAACAGTGAGCGTGTGGCACGCCGTCGAATTCCACAGCCGGAGAGCACGATAAACGGAAAGTCGAGTGTATGTACAACGTTATTGAAGCGACTTGACGGTCACTTAAAAATAATAATTGCGCAGTATACGAAATTAAAATTTACGCAAACGAGACAATTAACGGTGAAAGTGCGTTGCAATAAAATTCAATTAGGGTATACGGAAATGAACTATGGTGTCATTGTGTTAAATGTCGGTTCCTAGAAGCAGTAAAAGTGCCATCGATTATTCAAAAACATCGTGGATTCAAACGCTTACGAAACCTCAATTAATTGAAACTTTAGAGCAGTTAGAGTTAGCATACGAAGAGAATTTTGGTATCGATGAGCTTCGTAAAATTCTGCGAACTCACGTAAGCAAGGTGAACGAAAGGAAGGGACAACAACAAGGCGAAGATAAAGAACCGCAAGGCGGTGAAAACGAAAACAAGAAGCCAAGGGTAACTCACACAATGGCAGGAGAGAGCAACAGCACGAAACTGGAATTCCAGTTAGGAAAAGACGACTGGGAAACATATACAGAGAGGCTCGAATTATATTTCGTAGCCAACGACGTGAAAGCTGAGAAACAAGCGGCAGTGTTGTTAACAAAAATAAGTTCCGATACTTATAAACTGGTTCGTGATCTGTGCGCGCCGGATAAGCCGAATACAAAATCTTTTGCCGAATTAGTAAAGTTAGTGAGTGATCACTTAAATCCGAAACCGTCAGAAACGATGGAAAGATGCAGGTTCTATCAAGCGCATCAAAGTGCAACGGAATCGGTAGCGGAGTTTACGGCGAGATTAAAAAGCTTATCGTTAAACTGCAATTTCGGTGACGCGAAAGTAGCTTTACGGGATCAGCTAGTGTGCGGACTGAAAGATCACGCAACAAAAAAAGCACTGTTTCGTGAAGATAAATTGACGTACGATTCAGCATACAAAATAGCTGCTGCAATGGAAGAAGCAGAAAAGAACGCGTCGACAACAGATAAAATTAGTACCGGTACAACAAGTAACGCCGCGAGTGTAAACGTAGTTCAATCGAAGTCGCGCGCGAGTGAGAAAAAGAGACAGAATCATCCCAGTTCGGGAGGTAGAGGTGCTTATCGCGGAGGCCGAGGACGAGGATATCAGAGATACAACAACAGACCCCCGGCTAACAGCGGCAACCGGGCTCCACACAATAACACACAAGTTCAGAGCGCGAGGCGTTCATCGTGTTATTGCTGTGGGAAGTCAAACCATTGGGCACGTGATTGCTATCATCGACACAGCACGTGTAATTCTTGTAAGCAGCAGGGGCACCTGGCAACTATGTGCCGATCGCAGAGGGCAGCGGTTCAACATCTGGAACGAGAGTCGACGAGCGAGGAGCAGCGGCGGGAGGAGGCAGTATACGACTTCCTCTTAGTAGACGACAACCAAGGCGAGTCAACGAGCGGTACCGGTAAAGCAGGAAGCGACACTGTAAAAGCCGATCCTATGTATTTAAACGTAACGATAAATGGGAAAAAGATAGATATGGAAATTGATTCGGGTTCATACGTTGCGATCATTTCGAAAAGCGATAAAAATAAATATTTCCCCGATAATGAAATCACGCGCGAGGCGCCTGCGTTGAATGCATATGGCAAAGTCCCATTAGAAAGTGAGGGAGTACTAGAGAATTTGAAAGTAAAATTAGGAAATCGGGAAGCAACGTTAAAAATGAGAGTAATGACAAGTGATGGCCCAATTTTGATCGGTAGACAATGGCTAAAAGTTTTTGGGTTGTGGCCATTGCCATTGAACTTGTTAAGCAACGCAAATGATTGTAATAAAGTTGACGTAAATAACGTGACAAAACAATTTCCAGAGAAATATCCGAAATTGTTTGGTCCCGGCCCCGGGTTGTATAATAGAGGAAAGCTTAAATTAGTTTTGAAAAAAGATACACAGCCTGTAGCGTTAAAAGCGAGACATTTGCCATTTGCATTAACAAGCAAAGTTGAGGATGAAATTAATCGTCTGGTTAAACTGGGACATCTCGAAAAAATCGATGTGAGCGAGTGGGCAACGCCAATTGTGCCGGTAATAAAATCGGATGGTTCCGTTAGAATCTGCGGTAATTTTAAATTAACGTTAAATCAGAATTTAGTTCGAAATAGACACCCGATACCGTTGATTGATGAAATTTTTATGGCATTGAGGAATGGCAAAAGGTTTTCGCAGATCGATTTAGAGCATGCGTATATGCAAATTCCGGTGGAAGAAGGTAGTCGAGATTATTTAACGATAATAACGCACATGGGGTTGTACAGATATACTAAAATGACAGAGGGCATTGCATCGGGACCGGGAGATTTTCAACAGAAAATCGAGCAATGTTTAGCTGGAATTGACGGGGTAATCCCTTATCTTGATAATATCTATTGCACGGGCAAAACTGATGAAGAGCATTTAGAAACGTTGAATGCAGTATGTAAGAGACTCGAGGAATACGGTTTCAAAGTAAATATAAACAAGTGCGATTTTTTTAAAGAAGGATTAGATATTTTGGGGTTTGTTATTAATAAAGACGGGTTGCACAAGTCGAGAACTAAAGTAAATGCAATGATTGGAGCTCCGACGCCGGTCGATAAAAAACAATTAGATTCATTTTTGGGACTAGTAACGTATTATGCGAGATTTTTACCCGAGAGAGCGGCTAAATTAAAATCACTGTATGAGTGTGCGAAAGGAGATAAGTTTGAGTGGACGAAAGAGTGCGACAAAGCGTTCGAATGGGTGAAAAGGGAATTAGTATCACCGTGCGTATTAGCTCACTTCGACCCAAACGAAGAAATTATTTTATCGTGTGATGCATCGGCGTGGATTAGCAGCGATTTTGTCTCATCGCTATAAAGACGGTACAGAGAAACCGATCGCATATGCGTCGAAAGTAATTCCCGAGAAAGAGTTAAATCGTGCCATCATTGACAAGGAGGCGAGTGCAATTGTCTTCGGATTTAAGAAGTATTATAATTATATCTTTGGTAAGGAAATAACGCTGAGAACAGACCATAAGCCCTTAGTCTTTATCTTTGGTCCAAAACAAGAGATTCCGTTAACAACGGCAAGTAGATTACAAAGGTGGGCGTATTTTCTGTCGAGATTCATATATAAAATTGAGTATATTAGATCAGAACATAACGGTAACTGTGATGCACTCTCGCGACTCCCTGTCAAAGACAGCACCCCAATTTTCGATAACGAATATATAGCGATAAATTACGCCGAAGAGTCGTTAGAAACATTAAGCGCGGTGGAGATCGCAGTAGAAACAAAGCGTGATACAATGCTTAGTAAGATAGTGCGATATGTGAAGGGTATATGGCCAAACGCGAACGAGATGAACGAGTATGAGAAAATATTCTATGCGAAACGTGACGAGCTAGTGGTAGAAAAGGAGTGTCTCATGTGGGGATACAGAGTAGTAGCTCCAGAATCAGTGCAAAAGTGTGTGCTAACTGAATTGCACGCATCCCATTTCGGCATAGTGAAGATGAAAATGCTGGCGAGATCGTACGTATGGTGGCCGAACATCGATAAAGACATCGAGAACATTGCGGCGTCATGTAAAGCGTGCGTGCAAGAGCGTAAGAAACCTGCGAGTGTTCCGTTAACGCCGTGGCCATTCCCTGATAGATGTTGGAGTAGAATTCATACCGATTTCTTAGGTCCGTTTCACGGGCATATGTTTATGTTGATCATTGATGCTTACTCGAAGTGGCCTGAAATTATTGATATGCAAAAGTGCACTCAGGCACCGAGAGTAATCGAAGAATTTAAGAAAGTCTTAAGTCGTTTCGGCCTTCCGAGACATTTAGTGAGCGATAACGGTACGCAATACACGAGTATCGAATTTCAAGAGTTTTGCAGAATCAACGGTATAAAACATAGCTTCACGGCACCGCATCATCCTGCGACAAACGGCGCAGCCGAGAATTTCGTTGAAACATTCAAAGACAAAGTAGATAAGATTGTTAAAAGTGGCAAACCGCTTGATTGTGCAATTAATCTCTTCTTGTTCGATTATAGAGCTACCGAACATTGTACAACAGGAAGAACGCCGGCATACATGATGTATAAGCGAGAGTTGAGAACGAGATTCGATTTATTAAAGCCGAGCGTGAGCGATGATGTACGAGCGAAGCAGTGGGCACAGGTAGCGAGCAGAAGAGGCAATCGAAATGTCGACTTCCAAATTGGCGATAGCGTGATGGTCGATGATTTCAGTGTACGTAGTAGTAAACGTGTCGAAGGTCAAATTATAAAGAAACTATCTCCAGTAACGTTCGAAGTTAAAGTAGAGACTGGCAAAGTTTGGAAACGACACGTCGATCAGATCGTCCGATTCAGTCCGCCAAATGATAATAAAGCTAACGCTAAAAATGCCCCTGTGAGCGAACCGGAGAAAGTATTACGCCGTTCCAGTCGAGTAAGAAACCGTTATAGTAGCGAGAAATAAAAGGGGAGGAATTGTGATGTATCCACCTTAATACGGTACTGGTAACGCGTGCACAGCACGTGATCTGCGATCCCCGAAAAGGTATCACCTTAGTGAGTAGAAACGCGTGGGGATAGAGTCAGTTACCCGGTGACCGTCAAGGGATACACATTGTAATCTGTTATATCCTCGATTCATTACCAATACATATTATTGTTAAATCTGAGTGTTTAATTATTAACCACCTCAGAACACCACAAATAATTAAATTAAATATGTTCTTCTCACACACAAAAAAGATTAGACTCTAAAAGGATTAATTAATATTTAATCTAAATATATCATAATAAAAATTATAATAGCATATTGTACATACAAACATTTTTGGAAGTGGTGGACAAACCCAGTTTATATTTTTAATGCAAACTTTACCTCGAATTTTTATATTCATTGTCAGTCATCAGAGGATTTTTTCTGCAGACTGGCGGATAATGGATTTTCTCGTGATTGAGCGCATACACTATTCTCTCTATTTAGATACTAACTTTTGAATTCTGTTACACTGAGACTTTACTTTGGAGTATGGTAAATTCTTTGGTAATAAAGTTTTTAACAAGATAAGATTAAAGATTATGCAATATAATTGTAATTAAATTATTGTTTGAGAATATCCCGGGAAAAAATGGAGGAGATCTGACCATGTCTGATTTGATAAAATGAGATACAACGAGATCTGAAATTCAAGTAAAGTTAGATCTGATTGGATACAATTTTATCTCGCCAGATCTGCATGGCCATATCTAATCACATGCAGCCAGATATGTTGAACTATAATCCGATCTCACCAGATCTGACCATTGCTGCCGTTCGATATTGAATCGCAGATCCAATCGGATCTCTTCCGATCTAATCGGACATTATCTGATTGCTTCAGATCTCCTGAAGTACGAGCAGACATTACGCCTCAGATCTTGTCGGATCTGAGTAGACCTAGCCAGACATATCTTGATCTCACTAGATAAGACCAATCTTGGCTTACAAAGTTGTGTTGCTGATCCAATCAGATCTCTTCCGATCTTGCTGGATCTGAGCAGACCTAGTCAGGCATACCTTGATCTCACCAGATAAGACCAATCTTGGTTACAAAGTTGTGTTGCTGATTCAATCAGATCTCTTCCGATCTTGCCAGATCTGAGCAAACCTAGCCAGACATATTTTGATCTCATCAGATAAGACCAATCTTGGCTTACAAAGTTATGTTGCTGATCCAATCAGATCTCTTTCGATCTTGCCGGATTTGAGCAGATCTCTTCAGTATGGAACTTATAAAAATTTCTTCGTTCTCAAATCGTCCATTATTAATTTTTACACCCAATGTTGGACATTATATCAAATATAATATTAACTCTGTAAAGGGGAAGCTTAAATGATTTTTAGTCAAAAAATCAATTAATTTTTATATTAAAAACAGTTTTCTAAATTTTGAAACATTAACATATATAATAAATATAGTCTCTGCCAATTTGATAATAATTGTTAATTTCGACAACATATTTAGAATTTATTATAAATATTCCATTAAAAAAGTACCATGCAAAATTAATTAATAATAGGTAAATATAAAAGATTAATGTGTATATGTATGTATAAAACATAAATCTTTTAAATTATTTTGCAAACATACCTTATAATTTAAACTAATATAATCACATATAAACTTATATAGTCATATAAGATTATATATGATCAGATCATAATGTTGCATCTCAAAGTATCCGATAGATGGCATCCGATGGAATCTGATTCTCGTATTTAAAATTTGATGAACAGTGGTATAAGAACGGTATCAGATACGGCAGTGTCGTGCTAAGTTGCGCCAAGTTATGTAAATCGTGGAACGGCACAACTTTTGTATCGTGGAGTCCACTTTTATAATAAAGTGGCATATTTAAAAAATAACATTTGAAAACAACAATTTTCTGCAGTGGATGGACACCGGATCAGATCAGATCTACTCATGTCTGATTGAATCTGAGCAGATATAATTATAGATTATTCTCGTTACATATCTGACTTTATCCGCTAAGAGCGGATCAGATCTACTCATGTCTGATTGGATCTGATCAGATAGGGCCAATATTTTGATCAAACCAGATCTGAGTGGATCGGATCTGATGAGATCTGATCAAGTCTGTTCAGATCTCTTCCATTTTTTCCCGGGAAGGAAAAAGGATTAACTTGGATTACCGATTGCTTCTTACGCTTTTTTAAGATCGCCAAGCACACCGATCGCCGATTGCAGCTTGAAGGGAATTGAAAATGGCTGCGCATTCAACGGTCAACAACTTTTTTGAACGCTGGCAATATGGTTATAAATAATACTAACGGGATATGAGCGGAAATCTTTGCAAATACAATACAGCTGAATAAAACAGTTTTTACTTTTTCAATCGATATATATACTTTAAGTTATTTACATTTAATAAGATTTTTTGTCTTTACCGAAAAGCATCTTTTAAAAAGTAATAAAAAGAGATCTTTTTTATGTCATTTTTTTCGATAAGATCAAAAGACGTCTTATAATATCTTTTGATGTTATTAAAAAGACATCACAAAAAAGATATTTTTTCGTCAACTTTTTTACGATGTCTTTTTCAATAACATTAAAAGGTGTCTTTCGCACATCTTTTTGTTTTGTCGAAAAGATAATTTAATAAAGACATCTTTTTCATTATCTTTTAGTGTTATGTGCTGTCTGGGAAGCTTTTGGTAATCCTTATTTATTATATGAAGGGGAAAAGTTTGTTTGTTCCATTGTTCAGGGTAATTTTAGAAACTATTGAATCGATTTCAAAATTTTTTATACTGATGGATAGCTTATATCTTCCTGAGTGACATAGGCTATGTGCCATTGTGCTACAACCCAATTAAAAAAAAATTTAAAGAGCTTATAAAGAAAGCTATAAAAATTTACAATAAAAAATGGGGATTTAAATTGCAATAACACAAATAAAGTTGTTTAAAAAAAAATACCCGGGCAAAGCCCCGGGCAATCAGCTAGTTATTTAGTATAGGGGAACCAGTTCCAATGACCTTGACCTTGACATATGTTGTCAAGGATATGATCCTGAGTAACTTTTCCTTATAACTTAGCCGTCGCTCATTCTTCATTAAAAAGTTATTAACAAAAAAAGTTTATAGTAGGGGAGACCGGAGCTAGTATGTACACTTTTTTTAAAGATTTTTTTACATGTAATTAATAAGTGGAATACAAGCCGCGAAAGAATTTTTCAATACCGCATGCTTATACTTACAACACAAAAATTATTTTTTTAACTAAATGGTATAATTAATTTTGTTGCACCAATAACAATTATAAGGCGATGACATTTGTAACAACCAGCCTTATATACGGCGTAAGTTGTTACAGTACTAGATTAAGTTGTGAAAGATCCAGTTTTCAAAGTATAATATATTTAATAAAGAGAAATAACAACATGTAACAATATGTGTTGTATTACACTTACATTGTTAAGTGCAAAATTATAATATTATATAAATATAATTTAATTGATGTTCTGTATTGACTGTTTCTGATACGTAATAAGAGACGTTAACGGTGAAATCTTACATAAGATTAATATCTGCCGCTGTTATGCCGAAATAATGTGTTACAACCGTCGACGGAGTTGGTCGAAATTATAAGTAGAACAGCAGTAACTAACCCACACAGCACAAAGCTCCGATTAAGCTCCCAGAGAGTTCATTTTGCTGAGCTCCCGGGGAACTTACCAAATTCGACAAAACAAGCTCCCAGGGAGTTTATTTTGCTTAGTTTTCGGTGGAGCTTACCAAATTCGACAAAACAAGCTCCCAGGGAGTTCATTTTGCTGAGCTTTCGGTGGAGCTTACCGAATTCGATAAAACAAGCTCCCAGGGAGTTCATTTTACTGAGCTCCTGGGGAATTTACCAAATTCGACAAAATAAGCTCCCAAGGAGTTCATTTTGCTGAGCTTTCGGTGGAGCTTACCGAATTCGATAAAACATGCTCCCAGGGAGTTTATTTTGCTGAGCTTCTGGGGAATTTACCAAATTCGACAAAATAAGCTCCCAAGGAGTTCATTTTGCTGAGCTTTCGGTGGAGCTTACCAAATTCGACAAAATAAGCTCTCAAGGAGTTCATTTTGCTGAGCTTTCGGTGGAGCTTACCAAATTCGACAAAACAAACTCCCAGGGAATTCATTTTGCTGAGCTCCCGGGGAATTTACCAAATTCGACAAAATAAGCTCCCAAGGAGTTCATTTTGCTGAGCTTTCGGTGGAGCTTACCGAATTCGACAAAACAAGCTCCCAGGGAGTTCATTTTGCTGAGCTTTCGGTGGAGCTTACAGAATTCAACAAAACAAGCTCCCAGGGAGTTCATTTTGCTGAGCTTTCGGTGAAGCTTACCGAATTCGATAAAACAAGCTCCCAGGGAGTTCATTTCTTGGAAAAATCAGCAATACAGTTATTAAATGGAATCCATTTGTCATAGGTTTTTTCTTTTCTTTTTTTATTTTTAATGCATTGGAGGATAGAGCAAAAAACACGAAAAAAAATTCTAAGAATTCAGAATTAATTATTTTCTTATTTATTCTGAGAATTATTTATTCTAGAAGGTTTGTTAATATTTCATTCGTTAATATCAATTTTTATTAACAATTAACTTTACTTTTATGTTATGATATTCTGAAAAACTGTTTGAAAGCATATGTACACCGAAAAAATCGTATTCTTGATTTTAGAATAATTCCCTCTAAAGCTTTCTTCTAATCAAATATTCTAAAATTTTCCTCTAAAAGTTTCTTGTTAAGAATATCATTTAAAATAAAGAAAATATTCTAAAAGAAGCGCCGGTATAAACAAATTCTAGCCGTGCTCGCGCATGCGTTAGCATTACCCTGTGGCGCCCTGTGCTCTGTACGGCGCAGTACGGCGTGTTTTTCTCGTGTGTTCTTGTGTTTTCGTCCCGCGGTTATCCAAGGTTAAAAGCGAAGTATGGAAGAAGTACGAACATGGTTATTGAAGAACGGTTTGTCCGAGTTAGTCTGCCGTTTTGAAAGTAAGTATACAAATTGGATTTTTTATAGTACCTTAGCTAACAAGTGCGGGGAATCGTAAATCGGCCGCACGCGAGGAAGTTTGGCGTACGAGGCGAAGCCGAGTGTGAAAATCCGAGCGATCGGATTTACGACCCGCACATGTTGGTTATGATATTTTGTGTGACTTGTGACTGGAAATACGGCCCTTTCTAAAATCGCACCATGTGCGGGAAGGGCCGGATTACAGGCGCAGGTCGCACAAAATATATTGGTTATGTAATAATTAATTTTTTTTTTTTGTGTTGTATCCCTCGGCTGAGGGAAATAGTGCCTTCAGTTCCACCCGGAACTATATGACACAACGTTGCTATATCCCTTGGTTATTCCTTCTTATATAATCCTGTTAATCTTCTTAATAATTTTCTTGATCCCTATTCCCTATAGGTTGTGTATGTACTTGTGTGTGTGTAGGTATGACTGTGTGTTTATGTCCGCGGTGTCTTGAACTCGGGATGCCGTGGGTACGTTAGGCCCAAAAAACTGCGCGGATCACTTCCCCCTGCGGCTTGTGTCTGTACATGTGTGTGTGTAGGTATGACTGTGTGTTTATGTCCGCGGTGTTTTGAACTCGGGATGCCGTAGGTACGTTAGGCCCAAAGAACTGCGCGGATCACTTCCCCCTGCGGCCTAATAATTAATTATGTAGTATGTAGGTTATGCAATATAGTACAGTCACATTTTTACATTGTTGTTTAATCTTTCATGTTTTAGATGAAAAAATTAATTCATTAAGAAGAGTAAGCGTTCTCACACAGGACCTAATACGAGAGTTAATACCTGAAGTTGGTCTTCGTGCCGATTTTGAAACTGTTTGAACGATTTCAAGACAAGTCCATCAAAAGAGGTAAATTATGGATAATATAATATATAAATAATTATTTATATGGATAACTATATATTTATTTCGCGAGCATCTTGCTAATGTTGACCTTGATACATGTAAAATATTGTAAGAGTAAAGATTGATACTTTTTTCAATTGGCAATATATAAGATCACTAATCAAGGTCATCGATGTGGTTAAATGAGAATTAACATTGAATATCAAAAATATTTAAGCTAATTTTTAATGACTATTTTTTTTGCTTTCAAAAAATAGATTTATTGGTTTCGATTTGTGACTCGACCCAACTTTGGGTCTTAAATACTTTTGCTAATACATAAAAACAATATAGAAATATATATGTATTTTAATTATTTAAATTAACCTAAAAAAACTAATGTAAAATTAATACATAAATATATGTTAATGAACATTCGACCTTAACATATATTTATGTATTAATTTACATTAGCTTTTTGAGGTTAATTTAAATAATTAAAATACATAAATATTTCTTTATTGTTTTTATGTATTAGCAAAAGTATTTAAGTCTTTACAAACTATTTTCTGTTTAGATTGGCAGACAAACTTATACGGATATACTAACAGAAAATCTAAATAACGATGAAGACTTTATCAGTCAGTTGATGAGTGGAAAGGAAATCTCACTTCCTGTATTGCAAATGCAGTCATGTAAAAACATAGATCAGGTAAATATATTTATTATAGTATCTACAATAAAGAAAATATTAGAAATAAAAATTAAATATTAAGTATTAGGGAAAAGGAGAAAAAGAAACAAGATCTCTTTTTTCTCTTCTTCCTTAATATTTAATATTAAATTTTTAGTCTTCATATTTTCTGTATTGCGCATTGAACCTATCTTGATTAGAATGTACAATATTAACAATAATAAAACGACAAATTGAATTAAATTTATATTATTAATATTAATTATATTGATATGTAATTGTATACTTAATGATATTTTACTTATTTATAATAAATTTATATATAATTTATAGTTTACTAATTTTGATTTTTATTCTTTCACATTAAATTGATACACATTATTTTGTGACAATAAATATTAGTTTTTAACTATTTTGTTATATTAGAATTTTTTATTTTATGATATTTTTATGATATTCTTTATGTTACGAAAGAAAATATGACGCTATAACTTTTGTTCAAGTTTTATATTTATATTTGTAATTATTTAATTTTTGATACTCTCTTCTTATATATTTTTAAATATTTTTTTGTCATTGGTATTTTTAAAAGAAATAAATCAGCTGATCAAGTAATTTGTTGCCTGATAACAACTTCTTATTTTTTATTTTTATAATATTATTCTATTTTGTAAGACTCAGGAAAACGAGACGAGGGATAAAAATTTAGAAGGTGAGAACTTTGAAGATTCCAGAGCTGGAAGCTCAATATCCGATACTGTGAAAGAGGGTGAAACATCTGGTAAGAAGAGGAGCAGCTCTAAGTCAAATTGTGGATCAAACAAACGTTTGGCTACTCTTAAAGGTTTTTCCCATTTAAAAGAACTGGTATATATGTTATTTTTTTTATTGCTCTGCATATCTTTCATTTTTCTGTATTTTTAATTACTGTTTGTTTTTATAGGATCTTGAAACATATTTTACAAATTTTGACCTGGCATCAGAGGCAGCATTAAACAATTACAAGTTCAAAGGGACATTAAATGAAAAAGATCGAACTGCAATTACAAATGCCGTTGTGCATGAAATGTTAAGAGTCAATTATGTGTAAGTACATAGTATAATGATTTTAAAGGAATATTTGTTTGTTGGTTCATTATATATTCTCCTATAAATAAATCTATTCTTTGTGGAATCGCAGGCCATCCCACTTTGAATACATAGAAGTTATTAAGAAGATTTGTACCCTTTTTCCTTCTGAAGATCCAGTAAGTTATTGTTTAGAAATTTTATTGCCAATGTTGCAATTACAGCCTTATTAAAAATTGTTTTTATTCTATAGGCCATTTATTATATTCCTCCTGACAAGACGCACAGAAATGAACACTTGCATTCCTATGAAATTATACCTACTCCAGAATGGCTGTTAATAGAATATAAAGATCTCGTATCGTTTTATCCATCCACTGCTCATGTGGGGTCTGATGGAAATACTTATGTAATTTTTAGGTATATATTATAAGGTTATAGTTATAAGGTTATTATTTGTAAATGATTTGCATTTATTCATAGTTTTTATAAATGATGTATCTTCTGTTTAAACATTTATAAGTTTATATTGTATCACATTTTGTGAGATACAAAATAAATTACGTATTCTATACGTGTCTGAACATTTGCAATTCTGTTTTTTGCATTTTTGATTGACTTTAATAATATATTTAAAAAATAAGGAATTTTGCAGGAATTAAAAATAAAGACTTAAATCGAATAAAAATAAAAAAATGACTTTATTTTTATCTTATTTAAGTCTTTATTTTTAATATTTTGTGTAATTCCTTATTTGTACAATATTTTACGCTATTTTTTTGTATTAGAAGAATATTCTAAAAAATTAGAATATAATATTAGAGGGATATATTCTATTTTTTAGAATATCCCTCTAATATTATATTAGAATATTTTACACTATTTATTAGAGGAAAGCCCTCTTATCTTTAGATTGTATACTTGGCGCGTATTTTAGTGGGAAATATTTTATTGTTTAGTGGGATATTCTTAAATCAAGAATATGATTTTTTCGGTGTAGATCTTCTAACAAAAAGAATACATAACATATTTTATAATAATTTTTTATATGTGTTGTGACGTTGCAGTTTCGCTGCATCGTGGCAGCATCCCCGCCGCCGTTACAAGGCGCGGGTTTCGCGCCCGAGAACAGTCCAGGGAGGCAATAGCGAGATCTCCAGGGGCATAGTTAGATTATATTATTTTCTGATCCCATTATTTTTTTTTTGTATTGTAATCGGCACCTCGATTCGGAGCATTGGGGTCAACCGGAGGGACGGAGACGAGGAATCGACCGACAGAAGCCAGTATTAGCGGAGCTCGCGGGCCACCAGACGTGAAGGGGTGCAGGAAAGCACACGCGCTGAGCGTGATACGACAGCGGACGGAGCTTGGCGCAGCAAGGCCCTGGCGCCGGGTGAGAACAAGTTTCCACGGCAGCAACGAGACTACGGGGGTGGCTGGCCAGCACCCATGAGTCACATTGAAGCGTTGCAGAGAGATCGGCGTATCTGGATCACCGTTTAAAGAGTGCCGAAAGATTGCCGCAAAAGCGAGGGACCCCCGCGAGGGCCGCGCGCGCCAATCACCTCGAGTGGGGCGCGTCATCGATTCCGCGATCGAGCAAAATCTCGCGAGCACTTCCTGTTCCTGGTCGTCCTCCGGCGTGACACGTCAACGTTGATTACTTTTTTTGAAATTAATATTTTTAAAAGTTGTTCCAGGTTATTCTGACTTTGTACTACATTGTTCCAAAACGATATTCCTTAATTCCAAACAGTTTTTTAATAAAATAAAAAAAACGATTTTTTTGACTGGCCCCCCTTTTTTCGAAAATCGAAGATTTTTTATCGCTACAGATTGTTCTAGTTGTTCTAAACATTGTTCCAAAAGGACAGATCCCTAAATCAAACCGAAAATCCAGAAAATAAAAAAAACTATTTTCGGCTGGCCCCCCTTTTTTCGAAAATCGGAATTTTTTTTATCGCTACAGATTGTTCTAGTTGTTCCAAACATTGTTCCAAAGTATTAGTTTGATTGGTTAAAAACTTTAAGAGATATTGAAAAAAGAAAAATTTAAAAAATAACAGTTCTTGGCCATTTATTCGTAAACAAAATGACTTACAAAACTGTCGATCTAGAACATATTTCTAACCACAGAGAACAACTCAGAACAAAAATTTTAAAACCAGAACGTGAATTTAAAGAGCACTTTACTCTTCATCAAAAATATTATTTTTCGATTTTCTTCGTTTAAAATCTTGTTCCAGGCTTCTCGTTTTAAAACTATTGTATCCTCCACTAGAACAACTCAGAACAAAATTTTTGAGACCAGAACAAGATCCTAAAGGGTACTTTACTCTTCATCGGAAAAAATTATTTTTCGATTTTCTTGGTTTAAAATCTTGTTCCAGGCTTCTCGTTTTAAAACTATTGTATCCTCCACTAGAACAACTCAGAACAAAATTTTTAGACCAGAACAAGATCCTAAAGGGTACTTTACTCTTCATCGGAAAAAATTATTGTTCGATTTTCTTGGTTTAAAATCTTGTTTCAGGCTTCTCGTTTTAAAACTATTGTATCCTCCACTAGAACAACTCAGAACAAAATTTTTGAGTTGTTCTAGTGGAGGATACAATAGTTTTAAAACGAGAAGCCTGAAACAAGATTTTAAACCAAGAAAATCGAAAAATAATTTTTTCCGATGAAGAGTAAAGTACCCTTTAGGATTTTGTTCTGGTCTCAAAAATTTTGTTCTGAGTTGTTCTAATAGAGAATACAATAGTTTTAAAACGAGAAGCCTGGAACAAGATTTTTAACCAAGAAAATCAAAAAATAATTTTTTTCGATGAAGAGTAAAGTACCCTTTAGGATCTTGTTCTGGTCTTGAAAATTTTGTTCTGAGTTGTTCTAGTGGAGGATACAATAGTTTTAAAACGAGAAGCCTGGAACAGATTTTTAACCAAGAAAATCGAAAAACAAATTTTTTCGATGAAGAGTAAAGTACCCTTTAGGATCTTGTTCTGGTCTTGAAAATTTTTTTCTGAGTTGTTCTAGTGGAGGATACAATAGTTTTAAAACGAGAAGCCTGAAACAAGATTTTAAACCAAGAAAATCGAAAATAATTTTTTCCGATGAAGAGTAAAGTACCCTTTAGGATCTTGTTCTGGTCTCAAAAATTTTGTTCTGAGTTGTTCTAATAGAGAATACAATAGTTTTAAAACGAGAAGCCTGGAACAAGATTTTAAACCAAGAAAATCGAAAAACAAATTTTTTTCGATGAAGAGTAAAGTATCCTTTAGGATCTTGTTCTGGTCTCAAAAATTTTGTTCTGAGTTGTTCTAGTGGAGGATACAATAGTTTTAAAACGAGAAGCCTGAAACAAGATTTTAAACCAAGAAAATCGAACAATAATTTTTTCCGATGAAGAGTAAAGTACCCTTTAGGATTTTGTTCTGGTCTCAAAAATTTTGTTCTGAGTTGTTCTAATAGAGAATACAATAGTTTTAAAACGAGAAGCCTGGAACAAGATTTTAAACCAAGAAAATCGAAAAACAAATTTTTTCGATGAAGAGTAAAGTATCCTTTAGGATCTTGTTCTGGTCTAAAAAATTTTGTTCTGAGTTGTTCTAGTGGAGGATACAATAGTTTTAAAACGAGAAGCCTGGAACAAGATTTTTAACCAAGAAAATCGAAAAACAAATTTTTTCGATGAAGAGTAAAGTACCCTTTAGGATCTTGTTCTGGTCTTGAAAATTTGTTCTGAGTTGTTCTAGTGGAGGATACAATAGTTTTAAAACGAGAAACCTGGAACAAGATTTTAAACCAAGAAAATCGAAAAATAATTTTTTCCGATGAAGAGTAAAGTACCCTTTAGGATCTTGTTCTGGTCTTGAAAATTTTGTTCTGAGTTGTTCTAGTGGAGGATACAATAGTTTTAAAACGAGAAGCCTGGAACAAGATTTTAAACCAAGAAAATCAAAAAATAATTTTTTCCGATGAAGAGTAAAGTACCCTTTAGGATCTTGTTCTGGTCTAAAAAATTTTGTTCTGAGTTGTTCTAGTGGAGGATACAATAGTTTTAAAACGAGAAGCCTGGAACAAGATTTTAAACCAAGAAAATCGAAAAATAATTTTTTCCGATGAAGAGTAAAGTACCCTTTAGGATCTTGTTCTGGTCTCAAAAATTTTGTTCTGAGTTGTTCTAGTGGAGGATACAATAGTTTTAAAACAAGAAGCCTGGAACAAGATTTTAAACCAAGAAAATCGAAAAATAATTTTTTCCGATGAAGAGTAAAGTACCCTTTAGGATCTTGTTCTGGTCTCAAAAATTTTGTTCTGAGTTGTTCTAATAGAGAATACAATAGTTTTAAAACGAGAAGCCTGGAACAAGATTTTTAACCAAGAAAATCGAAAAACAAATTTTTTCGATGAAGAGTAAAGTACCCTTTAGGATCTTGTTCTGGTCTTGAAAATTTTGTTCTGAGTTGTTCTAGTGGAGGATACAATAGTTTTAAAACGAGAAACCTGGAACAAGATTTTAAACCAAGAAAATCGAAAAATAATTTTTTTCGATGAAGAGTAAAGTACCCTTTAGGATCTTGTTCTGGTCTAAAAAATTTTGTTCTGAGTTGTTCTAGTGGAGGATACAATAGTTTTAAAACGAGAAGCCTGGAACAAGATTTTAAACCAAGAAAATCGAAAAATAATTTTTCCGATGAAGAGTAAAGTACCCTTTAGGATCTTGTTCTGGTCTCAAAAATTTTGTTCTGAGTTGTTCTAGTGGAGGATACAATAGTTTTAAAACGAGAAGCCTGGAACAAGATTTTAAACGAAGAAAATCGAAAAATAATATTTTTGATGAAGAGTAAAGTGCTCTTTAAATTCACGTTCTGGTTTTAAAATTTTTGTTCTGAGTTGTTCTCTGTGGTTAGAAATATGTTCTAGATCGACAGTTTTGTAAGTCATTTTGTTTACGAATAAATGGCCAAGAACTGTTATTTTTTAAATTTTTCTTTTTTCAATATCTCTTAAAGTTTTTAACCAATCAAACTAATACTTTGGAACAATGTTTGGAACAACTAGAACAATCTGTAGCGATAAAAAAAATTCCGATTTTCGAAAAAAGGGGGGCCAGCCGAAAATAGTTTTTTTTATTTTCTGGATTTTCGGTTTGATTTAGGGATCTGTCCTTTTGGAACAATGTTTAGAACAACTAGAACAATCTGTAGCGATAAAAAAATCTTCGATTTTCGAAAAAAGGGGGGCCAGTCAAAAAAATCGTTTTTTTTATTTTATTAAAAAACTGTTTGGAATTAAGGAATATCGTTTTGGAACAATGTAGTACAAAGTCAGAACAACCTGGAACAACTTTTAAAAATATTAATTTCAAAAAAAGGGGGGCTAACTTCATACACTCATTAGAGTTAGATTATTTTATATTATTTTAAGTGATTTATTTATTGGAAATAAGAGGAAGAATATTTAACAATTTATACGAGACAAATGTGAGAAAATGTTTAATGATTGCGCGACGAATGCGGCACGCACATTCTTATCTAGAGTTACAGCTATGTAATTCTAAACCGCTGACGGTGGACAAGGGAACGGTAGACAGAAGGAAAGATAATTTTAGATACAGTGATATGCATTTTAATATACATTTATTTATCATGTAGCGCATTATACATAATAGTATCTAAAGCGTAGACTAATAATTCACAATCAAAAGTATGTCCACAGAGGACATAGGTCCCGCGCTGATTCCAACATCCAAAAATTTGTAAGCTGTCGATGTCAGGGCAAATCTCCTTCCCAAAATACGTGGCGTGTGGCGGGGTTTATCAAAACTGAAAAAATACAAATATATAATAATAAAGTTCTTTTTTGCACAAGTATATACGAAAATTAGCAGTACTTACTCATTGTGCTGCTTCTCGCACGTTTCATCCTGAATCGGAACGTAGATGTACATGATCGATGTGGCGTAGAATAAAATCCACAGATCAAATGCGATAAAAAAACAGTGGCGGACCTCTTTTTATTTTGCACTCCCCTCCACATTGTAAACAGTAGTCGTTTCCAATAGGTTGATGTGACACCCGTGATCTCCAGATATACCCATGTGTTGATCCTTCATCATAAACATTACGAACACTGCCACGAACCATACACCAACATGTTTTAACGTATGAGTCCAGAATCTCCCAATTATGTTCAGTTCTAGTGAAATGCCATACAGAATGCGTGGGACACAGTGTTTTATTGCCAGTAAGCACGTTTCGAAAACCGACCTCTCTACCACGAAGCAAACGCACCATCGACGAGCAATAGCGTCCGTCCGTTCCCATACTCTCTTTTACAGATATATCAATTCTCAACCGCGCGAGTAACTCTCGACTGCGCGCTAGAATCCTCGTAGACCATTTATACGTACACAAAAATGCGAATCATGCAAATAGCGCCAATGTACGGCTGCTGCATGGTGACCACCACCACCACAATCCACATAAATGTGATACCGTTGTCTAGAACGTGATGAGATCACCCTCATCGGGCAATAGCATCAAATATGATTTTTTCAAGAACATGTCGCGACGTGTCTCACAATGATTTCATCGAACACGTGCAAAACTGCAAATTTGCAATTTCGCATAAGTCAATGGTACATTATTGATATCAAGAACATACGTGTCTTACGATGATTTCATCGAACACGTGCAAAACTGCAAATTTTGCAAATAGCGCCGATGTACGGCTGCTGAGATGAAATTGAATATGCTAGCAAACGATGTATCATTAGTAGGATATAAATTGACGAATCTGGGGGATACGCTCAGTAGTCGAGAATTGGAAGTCGTGAGTACAATTGTGTCAGAAAGAAGATCGTGCAATAATATGGAGCAGGAGTTGTTGGAGCAATCCACCCTTTTAAATTCGCGGGAAGAATTTACCGCGTGGGAGCAACGATGCGACGAGTTTATCGAATCGTTGGAAGAACAAAGCCGAATTAAACGGCCACGATTATCGATCGGTCTCAAACAGTCGTTGATTGCTTGTATCGCACGACTCGAAGGTCTGAAAGATTCGGTACGTCAACGTTTCACGTATGTGGGTGCCGGATACAGTGCGAGTGTGACAGGACTCAGATGGCGCGAGATAGATACGGCTTTTGAAAGTCGTATACTGACCGGTGTGGTGATAAATTCGAAACACATCGACCCACGTCAATTTCTCAAAGATGCGAGAGACATTGTACTCATTCATGTGCGGAACGTCATGCAACGACACGTCAATGTAAAGATAAACACAATGTTTAATGGTGAATTTGTTGCGGGTGACAAACGCGCGAATAAAGTATCGCTACGAGAAACAGTGAACTTTTTCGTACGTCCGATCTGCGCGAGTGGTACAAGCGACGCGTTATCGAGCCTACCCTAGCATCGCTGGAGGAATTCCAGGAACGTGATAGCGGATGGGCGTTGTCGCGTATACTGAATTTAACTGTTAACGTAAACAAGTACAATCCATTGCATGCAGGGTGTCTTGTGGAAATACCGCGAGAAATTAAAAAGAAGAAAGCGGTGATAAACGTGCGATCAAGAGACAATGCATGTTTCGCATGGTCAGTGACGGCTGCTCTGCATCCAGCCCAAAGACATGTAGAACGGGAATCGTCATATCCACATTACGCGTTGGTGCTAAATCTTACAAACATTAAGTTTCCAATGACGTTGGATCAAATTAAAAATTTTGAAAATTACAACGACATCTCCATCAACGTGTACGGCATCAAGAAAAAAAAACGAGGAACTTGCTATCGTGCCAATACGGCTCACCGACAGAAAGATGGACAGGCATGTAAATCTGCTGTACGTGCATGACGACAGCGTGGGACACTTTGCATGGATCAAGAACCTATCCCGCCTCGTGAGCCTGCAACTGAGCACGCACCATAGTCGGAAATACTTTTGCGATCGGTGAGTATATGTCCTAATAATTAATAAAAATAAACCTTACTTATAAGATATATAAAAATTTCATTATTTACAGATGTTTACACTATTTCTACACGAACGAGAAATTGGAAGCCCACACCGTCGACTGTCTGGAGATGAACGACTGCGCGATCAAGTTACCGAGCGATAAAGACAAGTGGTTGGCCTTTAAGAATCACAACAGGAAGGAACGAGTTCCGTTTATCGTATACGCCGACCTGGAATGTACCCTGGAGAAGATGGAAGCGGATCCGGAAACGTCCAGGTACACGTATCAACATCATCGCGTGTTTAGTATAGGGTACTACGTGCGTTGCTCGTACGACGACTCGTTATCAATGTATCGGTTTCGTCGCGATAAGGATTGCGTCGCGTGGTTCGCCGAGGAGCTAAGACGTTTAGCTCACGATGTAAAGACAATCTTGTCCACTAATTTGCCCATGGCGGATTTCACGCGAGACGAGTGGGAAAAGTTTAACAGCGCAACGCACTGTCACGTGTGCGAAAAACCGTTCAAGCCAGACGAGCCAGACAACGCTGCGAGTACGCGATCATTGTCATCTGACCGGTCAGTACAGAGGTCCCGCGCACTCAAACTGTAACTTAAATTATAAAGATTCGCATTGTATTCCGATAGTTTTTCATAATTTATCAGGCTACGACGCGCATTTTATTATAACGGAAATAGCAACAGCGTACGAAGGACATGTAGATTTACTCCCAATTACAAAAGAGAAATACATTTCGTTTACGAAAAATGTTAAAAGCACCGAAGATAAAGATAAGAAAACTTGCGTTAAATTGCGATTTATCGATTCGTACAAGTTTCTCACCGCTAGTCTCGACAAATTGGCATCTTATCTTAGCAAGGATAAACTGCGAATATTGCAACGCGAATTTTGTAAATTATCCGCAGAAAATTTTGATTTGTTGACACGAAAAGGCGTATTTCCGTACGAGTACATTGACTGCGTCGAAAAGTTGGAGGACTCGTGCTTACCGTCGCGCGACTTGTTTTACAGTTCATTGACAGGTGACACCGTATCCGAGAGCGATTACGCGCACGCCGTCAACGTCTGGCAGCGGTTCTCCATTCGAACGCTCGGTGACTACAGCGATTTATATCTCAAAACCGATGTCTTGCTGTTGGCCGATATCTTTGAAAATTTTCGCGATAGTTGCGTTGCGAGTTATGGACTCGATCCAGCCTATTATTATACTCTACCGGGTTTTACGTGGGATGCTATGTTGAAGCATACACGTATCAATTTCGAATTGCTCACCGACATTGACATGGTCATGTTTATCGAACGCGGTATACGCGGCGGTTTGAGCCAATGTTCGAACAGATACGCGCTGGCCAACAACAAATACATGCAGTCGTATGATCCAGCGAAACCATCATCGTATCTGATGTATTTTGACGTAAACAACTTATACGGCTGGGCAATGTGTCAACCATTGCCATATGCAGATTTTCAATGGGTCGACGACGTAACCAATTTTAATGTTACGGATATCGCGTTGGATTCCTCGATAGGCTACATTCTCGAAGTCGACTTGGAGTATCCGCAACATCTTCACGACGCGCACACTGACCTACCGTTCTGGCCCAACGCGCGATAAACCACCTGGTAAGCTGCAGAACAAGCTCCTCGCAACATTATACGATAAGAAACGTTATGTAATACATTATCGCAACCTGCAGCAGTGTACTCGTCACGGTCTTCGTATATCAAAGATTCACCGCATATTGAAATTCGCGCAATCTCCGTGGCTTCGCGATTATATTGAACTAAATACGAAATTTAGAACATTGGCCAAGAATGATTTCGAGAAAAATTTATACAAATTGATGAACAACGCTGTGTTCGGCAAAACCATGGAGAATGTGCGGAATCACGTTGACGTGCGACTCGTGACTCATTGGGAGGGTAGATACGGCGCGGAGGCAATGATTGCGAAACCGAATTTTCATAGCCGAAGCGTCTTTTCGGAGAATTTAGTAGCGATAGAAATGCGAAAACTCGAGGTGAAGTTCGACAAACCAATCTACGTGGGTATGTGCATCCTCGATATATCCAAGACATGTTTGTACGAATTTCATCACGAGTATATGATACCGTTGTATCGCGAAAAGTGTAAAGTCACGTACACTGATACTGACAGTCTCATTTATCACATCGAGTGCGACGATGTGTATGAGACCATGAAGCGCGACATTAATAGATTTGACACTAGCGATTACGCGGTCGATAATGCGTACGGTATCCCACTCGCCAATAAAAAAGTTCCGGGTTTGATGAAAGACGAAAACAACGGCGCGATAATGACTGAATTTGTCGGGCTTAGAGCAAAGATGTACGCTTGCGAGTGAACGGTAAGAAAGATACGAAAAAGGCTAAAGGTGTTAAGAGTAACGTCGTAGCCAGGTCGATAACGTTCGACGATTACACGCGATGTCTGCGCGACGAAATTGAAAATGACGCGACAGCAGGCTTGCATAAGATCCAAACAACACGAGGTGTACACCAGTGTCCGAAACGAAAATAGCACTAAGTCCGTACGATGATAAACGCTTCATTATACCCGGTTCTACCGAGACGTTGCCATGGGGGCATAATAAAATACCTTAAATATATATATTGTAATTACATTTAGATATTTATGAAAATAAATGACTCATTTGTATGTATAATATGTTTTTATATTGTAATAATTTTTTACAATACATTATTCTTGTGTATCCACGAATTGTGTGAATTATCAAATCCTAACCACTTTACATAAACCTCATCCCCCCTTTTGCGCAAAACTTTTTCAACGATTTGCCCATGGCGGATTTCACGCGAGACGAGTGGGAAAAGTTTAACAGCGCAACGCACTGTCACGTGTGCGAAAAACCGTTCGAGCCAGATGAGCCAGACAACGTGCGAGTACGCGATCATTGTCATCTGACCGGTCAGTACAGAGGTCCCGCGCACTCAAACTGTAACTTAAATTATAAAGATTCGCATTGTATTCCGATAGTTTTTCATAATTTATCAGGCTACGACGCGCATTTTATTATAACGGAAATAGCAACAGCGTACGAAGGACATGTAGATTTACTCCCAATTACAAAAGAGAAATACATTTCGTTTACGAAAAATGTTAAAAGCACCGAAGATAAAGATAGAAAACTTGCGTTAAATTGCGATTTATCGATTCGTACAAGTTTCTCACCGCTAGTCTCGACAAATTGGCATCTTATCTTAGCAAGGATAAACTGCGAATATTGCAACGCAAATTTTGTAAATTATCCGCAGAAAATTTTGATTTGTTGACACGAAAAGGCGTATTTCCGTACGAGTACATTGACTGCGTCGAAAAGTTGGAGGATTAGTCGGATCTATTAAATCTCATAAGAGATACATGTTATATACATGTTTAATAAAATGTTAGATTAATTAGTATTTCGGTTCTCCATTCGAACGCTCGGTGACTACAGCGATTTATATCTCAAAACCGATGTCTTGCTGTTGGCCGATATCTTTGAAAATTTTCGCGATAGCTGCGTTGCGAGTTATGGACTCGATCCAGCTTATTATACTCTACCGGGTTTTACGTGGGATGCTATGTTGAAGCATACACGCATCAATTTCGAATTGCTCACCGACATTGACATGGTCATGTTTATCGAACGCGGTATACGCGGCGGTTTGAGCCAATGTTCGAACAGATACGCGCTGGCCAACAACAAAATACATGCAGTCGTATGATCCAGCGAAACCATCATCGTATCTGATGTATTTTGACGTAAACAACTTATACGGCTGGATATAACTGGACCAGTACTGGGTATAACTGGACCAGTACTGGGTATATAACTGGACCAGTACTGGGTATAACTGGACCAGTACTGGGTATAACTGGACCAGTACTGGGTATAACTGGACCAGTACTGGATATAACTGGACCAGTTATACCCAGTACTGGTCCAGTTATACCCAGTACTGGTCCAGTTATATCCAGTACTGGTCCAGTTATACCCAGTACTGGTCCAGTTATATACCCAGTACTGGTCCAGTTATACCCAGTACTGGTCCAGTTATATCCAGCCGTATAAGTTGTTTACGTCAAAATACATCAGATACGATGATGGTTTCGCTGGATCATACGACTGCATGTATTTTGTTGTTGGCCAGCGCGTATCTGTTCGAACATTGGCTCAAACCGCCGCGTATACCGCGTTCGATAAACATGACCATGTCAATGTCGGTGAGCAATTCGAAATTGATGCGTGTATGCTTCAACATAGCATCCCACGTAAAACCCGGTAAAGTATAATAATAGGCTGGATCGAGTCCATAACTCGCAACGCAACTATCGCGAAAATTTTCAAAGATATCGGCCAACAGCAAGACATCGGTTTTGAGATATAAATCGCTGTAGTCACCGAGCGTTCGAATGGAGAACCGCTGCCAGACGTTGACGGCGTGCGCGTAATCGCTCTCGGATACGGTGTCACCTGTCAATGAACTGTAAAACAAGTCGCGCGACGGTAAGCACGAGTCCTCCAACTTTTCGACGCAGTCAATGTACTCGTACGGAAATACGCCTTTTCGTGTCAACAAATCAAAATTTTCTGCGGATAATTTACAAAATTCGCGTTGCAATATTCGCAGTTTATCCTTGCTAAGATAAGATGCCAATTTGTCGAGACTAGCGGTGAGAAACTTGTACGAATCGATAAATCGCAATTTAACGCAAGTTTTCTTATCTTTATCTTCGGTGCTTTTAACATTTTTCGTAAACGAAATGTATTTCTCTTTTGTAATTGGGAGTAAATCTACATGTCCTTCGTACGCTGTTGCTATTTCCGTTATAATAAAATGCGCGTCGTAGCCTGATAAATTATGAAAAACTATCGGAATACAATGCGAATCTTTATAATTTAAGTTACAGTTTGAGTGCGCGGGACCTCTGTACTGACCGGTCAGATGACAATGATCGCGTACTCGCGCGTTGTCTGGCTCGTCTGGCTTGAACGGTTTTTCGCACACGTGACAGTGCGTTGCGCTGTTAAACTTTTCCCACTCGTCTCGCGTGAAATCCGCCATGGGCAAATTAGTGGACAAGATTGTCTTTACATCGTGAGCTAAACGTCTTAGCTCCTCGGCGAACCACGCGACGCAATCCTTATCGCGACGAAACCGATACATTGATAACGAGTCGTCGTACGAGCAACGCACGTAGTACCCTATACTAAACACGCGATGATGTTGATACGTGTACCTGGACGTTTCCGGATCCGCTTCCATCTTCTCCAGGGTACATTCCAGGTCGGCGTATACGATAAACGGAACTCGTTCCTTCCTGTTGTGATTCTTAAAGGCCAACCACTTGTCTTTATCGCTCGGTAACTTGATCGCGCAGTCGTTCATCTCCAGACAGTCGACGGTGTGGGCTTCCAATTTCTCGTTCGTGTAGAAATAGTGTAAACATCTGTAAATAATGAAATTTTTTATATATCTTATAAGTAAGGTTTATTTTTATTAATTATTAGGACATATACTCACCGATCGCAAAAGTATTTCCGACTATGGTGCGTGCTCAGTTGCAGGCTCACGAGGCGGGATAGGTTCTTGATCCATGCAAAGTGTCCCACGCTGTCGTCATGCACGTACAGCAGATTTACATGCCTGTCCATCTTTCTGTCGGTGAGCCGTATTGGCACGATAGCAAGTTCCTCGTTTTTTTTCTTGATGCCGTACACGTTGATGGAGATGTCGTTGTAATTTTCAAAATTTTAATTTGATCCAACGTCATTGGAAACTTAATGTTTGTAAGATTTAGCACCAACGCGTAATGTGGATATGACGATTCTCGTTCTACATTTCTTTGGGCTGGATGCAGAGCAGCCGTCACTGACCATGCGAAACATGCATTGTCTCTTGATCGCACGTTTATCACCGCTTTCTTCTTTTAATTTCTCGCGGTATTTCCACAAGACACCCTGCATGCAATGGATTGTACTTGTTTACGTTAACAGTTAAATTCAGTATACGCGACAACGCCCATCCGCTATCACGTTCCTGGAATTCCTCCAGCGATGCTAGGGTAGGCTCGATAACGCGTCGCTTGTACCACTCGCGCAGATCGGACGTACGAAAGAGTTCACTGTTTCTCGTAGCGATACTTTTATTCGCGCGTTTGTCACCCGCAACAAATTCACCATTAAACATTGTGTTTATCTTTACATTGACGTGTCGTTGCATGACGTTCCGCACATGAATGAGTACAATGTCTCTCGCATCTTTGAGAAATTGACGTGGGTCGATGTGTTTCGAATTTATCACCACACCGGTCAGTATACGACTTTCAAAAGCCGTATCTATCTCGCGCCATCTGAGTCCTGTCACACTCGCACTGTATCCGGCACCCACATACGTGAAACGTTGACGTACCGAATCTTTCAGACCTTCGAGTCGTGCGATACAAGCAATCAACGACTGTTTGAGACCGATCGATAATCGTGGCCGTTTAATTCGGCTTTGTTCTTCCAACGATTCGATAAACTCGTCGCATCGTTGCTCCCACGCGGTAAATTCTTCCCGCGAATTTAAAAGGGTGGATTGCTCCAACAACTCCTGCTCCATATTATTGCACGATCTTCTTTCTGACACAATTGTACTCACGACTTCCAATTCTCGACTACTGAGCGTATCCCCCAGATTCGTCAATTTATATCCTACTAATGATACATCGTTTGCTAGCATATTCAATTTCATCTCAGCAGCCGTACATCGGCGCTATTTGCAAAATTTGCAGTTTTGCACGTGTTCGATGAAATCATCGTAAGACACGTATGTTCTTGATATCAATAATGTACCATTGACTTATGCGAAATTGCAAAATTTGCAGTTTTGCACGTGTTCGATAAAATCATTGTGAGACACGTCGCGACATGTTCTTGAAAAAATCATATTTGATGCTATTGCCCGATGAGGTGATCTCATCACGTTCTAGACAACGGTATCACATTTATGTGGATTGTGGTGGTGGTGGTCACCATGCAGCAGCCGTACATTGGCGCTATTTGCATGATTCGCATTTTTGTGTACGTATAAATGGTCTACGAGGATTCTAGCGCGCAGTCGAGAGTTACTCGCGCGGTTGAGAATTGATATATCTGTAAAAGAGAGTATGGGAACGGACGGACGCTATTGCTCGTCGATGGTGCGTTTGCTTCGTGGTAGAGAGGTCGGTTTTCGAAACGTGCTTACTGGCAATAAAACACTGTGTCCCACGCATTCTGTATGGCATTTCACTAGAACTGAACATAATTGGGAGATTCTGGACTCATACGTTAAAACATGTTGGTGTATGGTTCGTGGCAGTGTTCGTAATGTTTATGATGAAGGATCAACACATGGGTATATCTGGAGATCACGGGTGTCACATCAACCTATTGGAAACGACTACTGTTTACAATGTGGAGGGGAGTGCAAAATAAAAAGAGGTCCGCCACTGTTTTTTTATCGCATTTGATCTGTGGATTTTATCTACGCCACATCGATCATGTACATCTACGTTCCGATTCAGGATGAAACGTGCGAGAAGCAGCACAATGAGTAAGTACTGCTAATTTTCGTATATACTTGTGCAAAAAAGAACTTTTATTATTATATATTTGTATTTTTTCAGTTTTGATAAACCCCGCCACACGCCACGTATTTTGGGAAGGAGATTTGCCCTGACATCGACAGCTTACAAATTTTTGGATGTTGGAATCAGCGCGGGACCTATGTCCTCTGTGGACATACTTTTGATTGTGAATTATTAGTCTACGCTTTAGATACTATTATGTATAATGCGCTACATGATAAATAAATGTATATTAAAATGCATATCACTGTATCTAAAATTATCTTTCCTTCTGTCTACCGTTCCCTTGTCCACCGTCAGCGGTTTAGAATTACATAGCTGTAACTCTAGATAAGAATGCGCGTGCCGCATTCGTCGCGCGATCATTAAACGTTTTCTCACATTTGTCTCGTATAAATTGTTAAATATTCTTCCTTTTATTTCCAATAAATAAATCACTTAAAATAATATAAAATAATCTAGCTCTAATGGGTGATGGGAGCGAGAAGACGAGCGCGAACGAGAAAACGTACGCGATCGTGAGCGAGAACGCGCGAGGGAAAGAGAACGCGAACGAGAAGACGCGCGCGAACGGGGGAGATAACGCGAATGGGGGGCCGGGAGCGCGAGAGGGACCGCGCGCGAACGAAGAGAACGAGCAATCAGTTACCTGAAATCTTTCTGCATCTGGTCGAAAGCGTCGTCTACCGTTCCCTTGTCCACCGTCAGCGGTTTAGAATTACATAGCTGTAACTCTAGATAAGAATGTGCGTGCCGCATTCGTCGCGCAATCATTAAACATTTTCTCACATTTGTCTCGTATAAATTGTTAAATATTCTTCCTCTTATTTCCAATAAATAAATCACTTAAAATAATATAAAATAATCTAACTCTAATGGGTGACGGGAGCGAGAAGACGAGCGCGAACGAGAAAAGATACGTGATCGTGAGCGAGAACGCGCGAGGGAAAGAGAATGCGAACGAGAAAACGCGCGCGAACGGGGGAGACAACGCGAACAGGAGACCGCGCGCGCGAACGGGGGCCGGGAGCGAGAGGGACCCGCGCGCGAACGGGGGCCGGGAACGCGAGCGGGTGACGTCACGCGGACCGCCGCGGCCGTTGCACGCGGTCGCCCCTCACCCCGCGGCGCGGCGAAAACGCGGTCACCCCGCGGCGCGGCGAAAACGCGGCCCCCTCACCCCGCGGCGCCGGAAAACGCGGTCCCCCGCCCCCGCGACGCATGAAAAACGCGTACCCCTCCCCCGCGACGCACGAAAACGCGGTACCCCCCCTCCCCCGCCCCCGCGACGCATGAAAACGCGTTACCCTCCCCCGCGACGCACGAAAACGCGGTTACCCCCCCTCCCCCGCCCCCGCGACGCACGAAAACGCGTTACCCCTCCTCCCCCGCCCCCGCGACGCATGAAAACGCGGTACCCCCCTCCCCCGCCCCCGCAACGCATGAAACGCGTTACCCCCCTCCCCCTCCCGCCGCGGTTTCCCCCCTCCCCCTCCCCCCCCCCCGCGGTATCCCCCCCCCCCGTGAAATCTGATACCCTTGTGTAATCTGACACCGCCGCGGTGGGTTAGAACGCCCATAGTTTACCTACTCATTACTTATTTATTTGCAATACTAATTTTTAAAAACATTTGTATAATGTTTATTCGACATTAATTTAATATTTATTTTACATTACTCATTTATTTGCAATAATGATTTGAAAAAACAATTAATTTAATATTTATTTGACATTAATTTAATATTTATTTTACATTATTCATTTATTCGCAATAATAATTTTAAAAAATATTTATTTAATATTTATTTGACATTATTTTAATTCTTCGAGTGGGTGTCGGCCACTCAGACAAAAATTTCAGGCCAGATATTTTTAAGATAGGCTTTAATAATAATTAATGTCTCTCCATTTAGGATCCCTATGTTTGAGTCTTTCTCTCGAAGATGCGTACAGAAAGGCTTTAAGCCATGTCAGTTATGTTTGATAAACATTTGAAAGTTATTATAGAGTGTGACCACCCGGGATGTGACCTCGATCGGTACCTATGTATATTTCTTATCGCGACCAAAAATTACGACATTTTTGTTCATCAAGCACATTTCAAGTTCTGCATATTTTATTTGAAACACCCTTTTAAGATGTTTCATGAATTTTTACGTGCACATAATTAAATTGGAAATATGAGACTGAATCCATCTGGGTGCCGACCATCCAGTGTGACCAAGGCATATTAAAAAAGAGGTGTGGCCTCGGGAGGTTAATATTTACTTTACATTAATTATTTGCAATAATGAATTGAAAAAACATTTATTTAACATTTATTCAACATTATTTTAATATTTATTTTACATTAACTATTTATTTGCCATAATAATTTGAAAAAAACATTTATTTAACATTTATTTGACATTATTTTAATATTTATTTTACATTAATTATTTATTTACTGTAATAATTTGAAGAAAAAAAAACGTTTATGTAATGTTTATTTGACATTAATTTAATATTTATTTTACATTAATTATTCATTTGCAATAATGATTTGAAACAACGTTTATTTAACATTTATTTGACAGTAATGTAATATTTATTTTGCATTAATTATTTATTTGCAATAGTGACTTAAAGAAACATTTACTTAACATTTGTTCAGATATTGCGTTCGAATTCCTTCGCGTTTTGCAAACGCCCGATCGTTTCATTCAGATGGCGGACGCGTGAGTCGCCACTCTCAAAGCGCCCCCACCTCCTTTCTCGCTTTCGTTCAGTGTCATGGCCGCACTTGCTGCGTTTCTTCGGACGAGACGAGTACGTTTTCCTTTTTTCGTAACTGATTGAGCTAAGCGGCACGTATTCTGGAGACCAACCAAGCGAGATTCGACTTCCCAGGGAGAGCTCACCGCCTGGAAAAGGAGAGCTGCGGCAGCCCGCGTCCGAAAGAAAGGATTGAGGCGAGGAGTCCGGTACAGCGAGCAGGGCCCATTCCGATATTCTCATTTGGGACGCCATATTGGAAGAACGACATAGTAGTACAAGGGGCTCTGTAAGGTTAATTCTCGTCTTGAAATCTTGGAATTGCTCTCATTCTTGCGGCTCTGGTTTATATTCTAGCCTGCGTTATTCTTTGACAGATGTACCGCCCCAGTCAAACTCCCCGCCTGGCAGAGTCCTCGAATCGGATCACGCGGGAGTATTAACGGCGATTGGCCGCGAGGCCTCACGCCATTCTGACACGCTTGGCTCTAGAACACCGTGACCACCGGGGCACGAAGCCCTCGGGGCACGCGCTCCGCCTAACCGAGTAAGTAAGGAAACGATGAATTGATCTCGTAGACAAATGCAGAAGCCCCCCCTTTTCTTTTCTTTTCTTTTTTTTCTTACTTTGATTTCAATCAGTAATCCAGACTCTTTAATCGGTCCTGTAAGATCTGGTTTAATTTCACTTTTTTTTTATTCGATCTGCAGGACAGGTTACTGATTTGTTTTGTTTGATTCAACTAATGTGTTGGCGATACAAAAGCGTGAACGCCGACATATGTATATCACGCGTGTAACGTGTGATTCGGGGCCGGATGAACTCTACCGCGCACGCTCGATGGATCTGGCCGCTCCGACGGACTCCCCGGTAGTCACTCTCTCCGTGTGCTCCACCACGGGCCGCGTGCCATTCCGTCCCGCGTTAGATCGATACAAAGTGTATAATTTTCTCGAAAATATATATTCAGTTTAACGGACAATCGAGTCGTCACTAATTGCCCTATCCCAACAGGTTATGGGCCCAGAAAACGGTGTGTACTGAAATATATACTGACATTATAACTGAAAGTGAGACCACGTGTCAGTGCGACGGGAAGACCTTCGCGTGTTAAAGTGAAAGAGGTGAAAAATGACTCCGACACATATTTCAATCGAACCTCTGAATAGCGAGAATTATGACATGTGGTGCGTACAAGTCGAAGCCTACTTATTCAAAACGGGGCATTGGGATTACGTGAACGGCACATGTGCGGAGCCCATGGCTACAGGTGCGAACCAATCGACAATTGCAGAGTGGCACAAGAAGGACAAGATGGCGAGATCGGAATTGATCCTAACGTTAAGTAAATCGGAACTGAAAAGCGTGAAAGGCACAAATACTTCTCATGAACTGTGGCAAAAATTGAAAAATGAGCATCAGTCGAGAGGGCCAGCGCGGAAGGCGACTTTACTAAGAAAAATCACGCTAATGAAAATGAACGACGGTGGAAATATCCGTGATCATATCACCGAATTTTTTGAATTAGTGGACAAGATCGAAGAGGTCGGATTGAACATCAATGAAGATCTACTTGCCATTTTTTTGCTAAACAGCTTGCCGGATTCATATGAAAGTTTTCGAATCGCCATGGTGACAAGGGACGAATTGCCCAAGCCTGACGTACTGAAAATCAAAATTATTGAGGAATCTGAGGCGAGAAACGCTAAAAATGATAATGAGCAGAACGCATTATTTGTCAAACAATCGAGTGGCAACCGACGTGGCGGATTCAAAGGTCGTGGTGGCAGAAAGATACACAACAGTCGAGATATTCAAGCTAGAGAGCGGAACGGACCAGATGGTCGTTCATTACACGGAGGTGACAGTAATAATAAGAAACACAATGAAGAAGATTTTAAGTGCCATAAGTGCGGAGGATTAAATCATTACGCAAGACATTGCCGAGCGCGCTTTACAGGTGGACGTGCAAATCAGGCCAAGGAGGAAGACTCTGAAGCGGCAGCAGCAGCTGAGGTCCACGAGGAGGTGGCTCTACTGAATATTGAGACAAACAGAGAAAAACTGTGGTGTCTAGATAGCGGGTGCACGTCACACATGAGTGCTAATGAGGAAATATTTCGAGACTTCAAGGAAATCGACAGATCTTTGAGCCTAGCGAATAGTGATTCCACAAAAATCAGCGGTATCGGGAAAGTTCGAGTAAATGTGAGCAACGGAAAAACTGAGAAAACATTGAGACTCGACAGAGTGCTGTACGTCACCGACCTTCGGACAAACTTGTTGTCTGTATCAAAGATAACGGATCGTGGTTACGAGGTGAAATTCCGAAAAAGTGATGCTGTTGTTATTGATGAAAAGGGACAAATACTGATAATTGCGGACAGAATTGGTGACTTATATTACGTTAGAAAAGGCAAAGATGAAGTCAACAACGTTGACATTGACTATTTCCCGAAAAACGAATTAGAAAAATGGCATTGTAAAATGGGTCACTTGAACAGTCGTGATCTAAAGTATATGATAGAAAAAGATATAGTTCACGGGATAACAGGAAACTCAGCTGAAGAATTGAAAGACTGTGAAATATGTATATTAGAAAAACAAGTCAGAGCTCCATTTTCGACATCTGAAGAGAATCGATCAAGCGAAGTGCTGGAAATTGTGCACAGCGATGTTAGTGGACCATTCAGGCATCCCTCCCACAGTGGTGCAAGGTTTTACGTCACTTTCATCGATGACTTTTCAAGGTGGAGTGAAGTTTATTTCCTCAAGAACAAATCTGAAGTTTTAGAAAAATTCAAGACATTCAGAAAAATGGCCGAAACCTTTACTGGCAAACGAATTAAAACACTTCAATCAGACAACGGAAAAGAATATTGCAACAGACAGTTCGACGAATATCTAGAGAAAAATGGAATCAAGAGGAGGCTGAGTGCTCCGTATACACCTCAACAGAATGGACTGGCAGAAAGAAAAAACAGAACATTGAACGAGATGGCTCGGTGTATGCTGAGACAAGCCGGAATGCCAAGAATTTTCTGGGGCGAGGCCGTGAAGACAGCCAACTACGTGAGGAACAGGTGTCCAACGAAGTCCCTGAAGAGAGAGACACCGCACAAGCTATGGACTGGAAAAGTCCCAACCGTAAATTACTTCAAGATATTTGGCACAAAAGCTTTCGTTTTGGATAAAAGTGTTCAAAGAGGCAAATTTGACTCGCGATCATTTGAATGCATCATGGTCGGATACTCATCAGAATCGAAGGCATATCGATTATGGGACCCGAAATCAAGAAAAATTATAATCAGCAGAGATGTTAAATTCCTGGACAAAATGCACTTCAAAAATGAATACAACGACATTCTCGACGAGGGAGAGGAAGTCGAAGAGACAGAAAAACCGAAAAACTCATCGCCTTCGAATGTTGAACTCGTGATTGAATCTCAATCTGAAGATGAGGACATGACCGATTCAGAGAAAGAGCCTGCACCAAGCACACCCTTCACAGAATCAAGGAGAGAGCAGCAGCCCGCTAATAATCATCTGAAAAGAGGACGTGGTCGTCCAAGATTACTCAGGACTGGATCTCGTGGAAGACGGAGAAGAATTTTCAACATGGCCGAGGATATTGAGGATGAGGAATTGAGTGACACACAGATGGGGGACGACGATGTTTTTGATGAAGAATGCGAATTCGTGAACTTGGCTGAAGATCCAACAACATTGGAGGAAGCACAAAATTCGGAAGATGCAGAAGCCTGGCAAGAAGCGTTGGAGAATGAATTCCTGGCACAAATAAAGAATAAAACCTGGGAAATCGTTGAAAAACCTAAGGATAGAAAAGTGATCGGAAACCGATTCGTGTTTAAAACGAAAGAAGATCCAAACACGCCAGCTGGAAAAAAGAAAGTGAGGCTAGTCGCAAAAGGCTGCTCACAGAAGGCTGGAGAAGATTTCTACGAGACATACTCGCCGGTGGCTCGCGCTACGTCAATCAGGCTCTTAGCAGCCTTGTCAGCCGAGCTAGGGCTTGAGATACATCAGATGGATGTAGTCACCGCTTACTTAAACGGCGAATTGAAAGAGAGTGTTTACATGAAAATTCCACAAGGACTGAAGGAGATGCTAAACAAGATATTGTCTGGACAACCTGTCGGATCGAGTAGGCAGGTGGTTCGTGACAAAGACATCTTGAAAACAGCACGACGATGGATGAGAGAACTACGGGATGACAATAAAGTTTGTCTCCTAAAACGAGCCTTATATGGACTAAAGCAGTCAGGCGTTGAATGGTATCGGAAGCTAGTAGCAGAATTGAAGCGCCTGGGACTTCAACAACTTGACCAAGATCCATGCATGTTCGTGGCAAGAACCAAGAATAATATCATGCTAGTCGTGATATATGTCGACGACATACTAATGGCGTCAGACAACTTGGACTGGATTAATCAAATGAAATCTTCATTAGCCAAAACTTTTGAGCTGAAAAACTTGGGCAAGGTCAGTAGATGCTTAGGTATAGAATTCCAAGGTTCTGGAAAAGAGAATCGCATACGCCTATCACAACGAGACTACACAGAAGCAATCCTGGAGAAATTTGGAATGTTGGATTGCAAACCAGCTATCACTCCAATTGAAGTCAACTGTGCGTTGCGCAAACCAGAAGGAACCGACATAAGAGAGACCGATAGATATCCATATCGACAATTGATCGGCGCTCTGATGTTTCTGGCAACATCAACCAGACCAGACATCGCATATGCCGTAAACTACCTCAGTCAGTTCAATTCATGCTACAATGCTGAGCACTGGAAAGCAGCAAAGCGCATTTTGAGGTACCTGAAGGGCACATCGGACGTCGGCATAGAATACAAGAAGACCGAGGAACCCTTATTTGGAGTAACCGACGCTGATTGGGCTGGAGATCAAAACGACCGTAGATCATACACCGGATATGCTTTTATCCTAGCTGGAGCAGCTGTGTCATGGGAAGCTCGAAAACAGAGAACCGTCGCTTTATCGAACACTGAGGCAGAGTACATGGCCCTGTCAGAGTCTACAAGGGAGGCCTTGTATCTACAGCGAATCTTAAATCAGGTCGGTATGCCAGCAGATAATACGATAATTTACAACGACAATCAAAGTGCTCAGAAACTGATACAAAGTCGAACCTACCATTCCCGTACTAAACACATTGATACTCGACACCATTTCGTTCGTGATATGTTCGACCAGGGAAAGATCACGCCAAAGTATCTGTCAACCGACAAGATGCCAGCTGATGTTCTGACAAAGGGGCTTACATCATACAAAGCAACATTCTGTGCAAAGACATTGGGACTCACGGTCTGCAAAGGGAAATAGGATGGCTCGACGCTTACGCTTTTGAGAGGAGGTGTTGGCGATACAAAAGCGTGAACGCCGACATATGTATATCACGCGTGTAACGTGTGATTCGGGGCCGGATGAACTCTACCGCGCACGCTCGATGGATCGGGCCGCTCCGACGGACTCCCCGGTAGTCACTCTCTCCGTGTGCTCCACCACGGGCCGCGTGCCATTCCGTCCCGCGTTAGATCGATACAAAGTGTATAATTTTCTCGAAAATATATATTCAGTTTAACGGACAATCGAGTCGTCACTAATTGCCCTATCCCAACATAATGTAAAAAACCTTTATTATTAATTTTTGTCACGTCAATATATTTTACTTTTATTTTTGTAAATATAACTACATATACTAAAGACGAAATTTGACTTAATAAAAAAAACTCTCTTTTTTTCGCTCACCTACCTAAGAGTTTTAGACAAACCTGCTGTGTTTGCCATTACGTTTCTAAACAACATTTATTTAATATTAATTTAATATTTACTTCAAATATTATTTTATATTAATTATTTTACTATAAGAGATGTTTTATTATTTTTCTCTGTTGTCGTTTTGCTCTATAAATGCCGTTTTGTGGCAAATTTCCGCGTCACGTATCTATATAAAAGCTGATACATATATTATATATGTATGATAATTATCAGTCGATTGAAGATGGAATTTACACACACATATTATATATACACATATTAGATTAATTTTGTTATATAAATTTTAACGGAATGTGTTCTGATATATATATATATATATATATATATATATATATATATATATATATATATATATATATATATCAGAACACATTCCGTTAAAAGCCAAAGTGCCGTAATACCAGATTTTCTTCATAATCAAAAAGAATCTGTACTTTCTCATTATTCCTAACTTTTTTATCATTCTGAACTTCTTCACCATTCTGAATTTTCTAATAATTCTGATCATTTTGAGTACTCTGAACACTTTGGTTTCGAGAATAACGATAATTATAGAGATATATTTAACATTAACAGACAGACCGGCAACAATAACGAGGCTCATTCAGATGACAACGATGATAACTCTGAAAACTGCGAGAATAGTGATGAGAACAATGAGAACCAAAAGAATGATGAGGAAAAAAATCTCCCATAAAGATATTCAACATGGGATATTCTGTCCAGCTCTATAATGTTTTATAAATATAAAGATTTTTTTTTACATATGTATAAAATAATTTATTGTAAATCAATAAAGAATTATATATTTTTTATAATTTATGCTTTTAATTTTCCCTAAAAAAATATATATTTTAGTATTTATCAATGGCTACGTAACAAGGCTTGCTGCAATTTGGCGTCAAACTGTGTCATCAAGATTTGCTCTGTATTTGGTGCCAATTTGCTATTAAGCATTGTTCTCAAATTTTGTTTGATATTTGATATCAATTTGGCGTCGGGTTTTGTCAACAAACTTTGATAGCAATTTGTCAACAATTTGCTGTTAGATTGCTGGCAAGCTGTGCTCGGTATTTAGTGTCAATTTGGCGTCAAGTTCTTTCGTCAAGGTTTGCTCGCAATTTGGCACAAATTTGCTGTCAAGCATTTGTTGTCAAGCTTTGTTCACAATATGGCGCAAATTTGCCGTTGAACTTTTGCTGCCCTGTTTTGCTCGATATTTGGCGTCAATTTGGTGTCAAGTCATGTACACAAGCTTTGCTAGCAAAACACAAGCGTACTGCAGACACAGATCGCACCGAATTTGTCGACAAATTTTGCGCGTATTTGGTGTCAATTTGGTTACAATTTGCTTACAAATTGTGTACTGGGTAGTTTTGCGGGGTCTGGCGCGATTCTTTTTTCTGTTATTACATGTCCGAGATACGTCACTTCTTTCCGAAGGAATTCGCACTTATCGGGCTGTAATTTTAAATTGTATTTTCTCAGTCTTTTTAATACTTTTATTAGTCTCTTATTGTGCTCTTGTAGACTTGCTCCGTATACGATTATATCGTCTAGATATACTAAACATTGCAATCCTACTAGTCCTGCTAGAACTGCTATTATCGCTCGCTGAAATGTCGCTGGGGCATTTTTCAGTCCAAAGGGCATTCGATTATGCTCGTAATGTCCGTATTGTGTAGAGAACGCTGTTTTTTCCTTATCTTCTTCTGCCATCGGGATTTGGTGGTATCCCGAGGCGAGGTCTAGTGTGGTGAAATATTTTGCGTTTCCTAGTTGGTCTAGGATATCGGTTATGTTTGGCAATGGGAAAGAATCTCCCTCCGTTAGATTGTTTACAAACCGAAAATCTATTACCACTCTCAATTTTAGTTTTCCAGATGCGTCTCTTTTCTTCGGGACTACTAGTAACGGCGCATTCCATGGGCTCGTGCTAGGTCTAATGATCTTATTTTTTAACATCTCCTTTACTTGTCTATTCACTTCTTCCTTGTGCTTTTCTGGCAAGCGGTACGGTCGGACGTTGACCGGTACGGTGCCTTCCTTCATTGGAATCTTATGCGCGACGATATCAGTGCATGTCAGTGGTTCTCCTTCCAAGTGCAATACGTCGCTAAAATCTCGGCAAATCTCCATAATGGTCTTCTTTTCTTCTTCATTCAAGTGTTGCGTGCGTATCAATCCTGCGACTTTTTCGCTACGCGGTATTGTTTCTTCTGTTTGGTTTACTTGATTTACTCCTATCTCTTCGGCTTCTTCTTGCTCTAGCTCTTCTAGTGTTACTTGCGGCATTAGCATTTCGACTGTCTTCTCGGTTGTATTTAATATGCTTGCCGGACATAGAAAGTTTTCTGGCATTACTAGGCAGTTTCCTATGAACACTCCTGGCATTGTTTCCTCTGCCTGTATTATTCCTAGCGAATTTTTGTCGGTCGCTACTTGTATTATTGTCTCGCTTCGTGGCTTTAAAATCATTTTCTTGTACGGGTACAATTTAAATGTGTTATTCCCTATTCGTACAGAGTTCGATTCGTAGCTGTATGACGCTCGATGTTTCTTTATGAAATCTAGTCCTAATATCCCGTCATACTCTATTGGGAAATCATCCTTGACGACATACATCGTATGCTCGATTTGTCTATCTTTCAAGTTGATAGTGGCTTTAAATTTTCCTATAGTGTGAGCTTTATGTCCTGTTACTCCTGTAAGGGCCATTTTGTCTTCTTTTATCATTGTTTCGCCTTTCAAATGCTTTACTTTTATTATTGATACGGCCGCTCCGGTATCGAACAGCAAATTTATTTTTTCGCGCTTCGCTTCTTGCATGGGCAGAGTGATTAGGTAGTCCTGTATGCTTTTGCGGCTTGTTAGCCATATGTGACATTTGATACTCTATCGCAGGTCGGAACTGCTTTGTGTCCTCTTTGTCTTCCTCATCGCTATTCGCGGCTGAATTACTGTTCTTTTTTCTCGGGCCATTTGTCTTCGGATAATTTTTATTTGGTCCTCGTGAATTATTGGATTTGTCATGGTTTGTTTTTTCTTTATTTGGTCGACCATTTAATAGCCAACACTCCTCGCGTATGTGTCCTGCTTTCTTACAGTATTTGCAGAATTTGTCTATCGCATTCACGCGGGGTGTCCTATCGGGTTTCGGTAGGGAGAAACGATTCGCGTATCTACTAGTACGACAGTCCCTTCCGAGATGTCCATACTTTCCGCATTTTTGGCATTGTATTGTCGATCGGTTATCGCGCGGTTGTGGCGTGTACGCGTAATTATTTTTGGGGCGTGGCGGATTGCCACTCGGTCCGTTTACCTTTTCTTCGGCACTCGCTCCGGCTATCGCTTCTTGCAAGGTTGCAAAATGCTGAGCTCGGACGAGTAACTTGATCTCGTCTCTCAATCCTATTTGGAAATTCTGTAATGCCTGTTGTTGAATCGTGTCTAATATAGTTCGCTTGCTTTCTATAGTGTGATCTCTCCCTTCTATCATGGAGTCGTATAGTTCCATGGCTAGTTTGTCGGTTCTTAATCCGAATGCTCTTGCGCTTTCTCCGGGTTTCTGCCTGAGTGTATTAAACTCTATTTGTAGGTGCGTTGTACTTTTACGGCTCAAGTAACAAACTTCTAGTTCTTTCTTTAACTGTGTGAAATCTCGTATCTCTCGCGTTTGGAATTCTACCATCGCTCTTCCCTTTAACTTTGTGCATAATACGGCTTCTAATAGTGTTCCTTCTTCCATCGGATTTATATTCTTGATTGCATATGACGCGGCGCTTAGAAACTCTTGTAGCTTACTCGAGGTTCCGTCGAACTCGGGTATCATGTCGCGTGCCTCTTTTAGACGTAGATATCCGATTGCGCGTTCCGCTTGGTTCCGAATATCGTATGACGTTCGTCCGTACGTCACTTCGAACGGGAGGTTACTTGGCTCGCGTCTTACGTGAAATTCGCGGCGTTCAGGATTCACCGTTTCTAACTGAGTTACGCGGTTTTGTAAGTTACGAATTCCGTGTAAAATCTCATCGAGAATGGACTTTCTATCGTCCGGCGGCAGGCCGACCCGCTCGGGTATCCGGTTACGGTGCATCACCGGGGTCCTTCTCTGTGACAGCACTTGACTAAGACGGTTTATTTCCTCGTCTATTTCCTCTGGGGTTGCCTGTGCTTTGTCGTTGTTCGCGGCGTGATTATCGTTTTCCGCCATCTCGATTACGTTTACGTGTCTTGACGCTGAGTAATATTCTTGCGGATTGAAAAGGCTGCTATCGTACGATATTAATGAGAATTCTCGTCTCTGTGACGACCTGTCGGTGCCTTCGGACCGTGTGCGCGCGTGCGAGGGGTGGAGTCTATTTTCTTCGGGGCAGTTATTTTGTCCTACTATACTCGCGTCTAATTCGCCGAATTGAAATTCGCGTTTGACTACGATATTAGGGTGTAATTCTGATTCGGTTTCGCTCTCGCTCGAGTAATACGCGTCTAAATTTCTGCGCACGATTTCGCGATGGTCGCTTACGACTTCTTCTGTCGTTTGTACGGGGCTTGACGGACTATTCCTACGCGCTCGCCGTGACGTCTCGCTATGAAGCCACGATTGATTTGATTCCGCAGGTGGATTTTCGCTTTCCGACATCTACGTTAACTGCGCTGTACAATTTGCTTATCGACTTACATTAAGGTCGCTAATCGCATGTTGCTAGTTGGTGCTCGTGCCGCTCTGTCTGTCGGTGAGCCTTTGTTGTGGTAGGTCGGCGCCGTCTCAGGTTACGCTGCTCGCTTGTCCCTCGTCGGCCGCTACCGTGTTGTCTGCTGCTTTCGAATCTGGCTGCCGTGTCTCCGTTGAGGATGTTGCACTGCCTCACTGATTCACTTTTCTTTTTTACAGCTGCCGTTCCCGTCCTACCAATGGATCCCTCACGCTGCCACCATTTGTTGTGTCCCCTTTTTACGGCGGGACACCAGGGATCGTTTTATCCACGGAGGAGGCGGGAAGGATTATAAATTGACTCACTTCAATAAATAACAAACTTTAATAATCACTTTTGAGTTGTACAGATTATTCGCGTGTAACGTTCGTCGCTCCCGAGACTCCAATTGCCCTCTCGTCTTCTTCTCTCGCTTCCTTTTATTATCTCTTACGTCCTTCGCATCGTTATCGCTGAGTCGCCCGATCGGATGTAGGCCGATCGTGCAACTCATACTCTTGCTGACTCGGTTTTGCGTAATGCTTTCATGCTTTCGCGGTCGCGTTGCTTAATGTTATATTCTCGGTCTTTCTTAATATTATCTTATTTATTATTACATTTATTGGGGCCGCAACAGACGCTTCTGGTATTTATATAAACCAGTCCCGTCGAAACGCTTCTGGTATTTGTTTCTAACTACTGTTTTACATGTAACCAGTACCGTCGGATTAGACGCTTCTGGCATTACATTATTACAATAATTACTATAAAGTACAATAATAAAACACTTCCATGCAATTTATTTTCAATAGGTTACGCTAAAAATCGCATTCTTCAAGAAGTTGTTCTACTTCTTTGTAATCACGATAGACAATATCTATAATTGTTTTAGTTACACTGGTAATTGTCGCAACAAATGACCTTGTATTTACATTTCTTGTATGTACATACATAAGTGCATTAAAATTTGTGAATAAAAAACAGCATAAAGAAGAAAAATCTCAAAGTCGTAGAAATATTTTCCATTTTGCATTACAAGTAACACTTTTCCAGATGTAAAAATTATTGATCAATCTCATATATTCAATCTCATATATATCAATCTCATATATTCTTCCTTATGCTGTTTTCGTTCACGAATTTTAATGCACCTATGTACAAAAAATGTAAATACAATAATTTTTTAATCAGCAGTAAACTGAGCTTCTATTTTTAAATAAAAACATGTCAGACTGTAATACAGAGTCGGTAAAAAATTTTCATATAAAAACATGTATAAACATATGTAATTATATATCGCATATACCCCCCCCCCCCCCACACACACACACACACACACGTTTTTTTCTCTTGTACATACACTAGTTACATACACTGTTCGTACATACACTAAAAACAATGAAAAGGAGAATCTCTCTAAAAATACTTACAAAAATTATATTTGCATTGCCTTTCTTAGAAAAAGTGAGGTTTGAGATAATGAGAAAAATGTGCCTATACATATAATCATACATAGTTATATTATAGAACGATCATATGTGGGCATTTGTCTCATTACCTCAAACTTCACTTATTATAAAAAATGCAATACCACAATAAACTTTTATTAATTTTTAGAAACTTCTCTTTATTATTTTTCCTGTATATACGAACAGAGATTGTACAGAGAAAGAAACATGTATGGACATATTTATTGTATAATTATATATTTTATAATTTATATATCAAATTAATTTATATATGTTTTTATATGACAAAATTTTTACCAGGGAACGTCTATCTGTCTGTGTGCCAGTCTGTCTGTTTGTCTGTCTGCCTATCATATGACTGTAACTTTGAAACTCAATCCTTACGTTTACGCGAGCGTTACCTCTGTACTAATTTACGATAATTCATTCCGCATAAACGGGGATCTGTAGCACATCTTATCCTGCGTTACTATCAATAGACACGGTAGTGTCTCGCGCCAAATACACGCGAAGCGAGACCGCACCGTGACTCTTTTACGCGACGCGACGAGTTGCGAGTACTCGAGATGTTGAGATCTCAATAACGAGTAATAGAAATAACGCTCGCGTAAACGTTGTCTCATATGAAATGACTCACATGCTTACCTTCGTACACATGCTTTTCTCCAAAGAGCCGCCAGACAAACGGAGGCTTCTTCAATTCATTATGTACCCTTATGAAAAAGTACACTCAACTTTGATGGTTAACACCCACCATTGAGAGTTAACACTCATATTTGGGCGTAAGT
>JASTWK010000959.1:0-61899 GCA_030770225.1 Temnothorax unifasciatus | reverse complement strand
TTCATCGAGGGGAGTAGTGGGATGCGGGGATTCTGGCAACAGCGCAATAGCGTTTGAAGTAGTGGGAAGTGAAGCGGATTACTCTGATTGGTCGCCGCGTGTATAGTGCGTGCTGCGACCGTCTAGCAGATATTGTTCATTAACAATATCTGGCAGTCTAGCAGACGAAATATTAAGCAATTTATGCTTTAATAATTAATTTTTTCTACGAAATGTGCGGTAACCTTCCCCTTTCTTTTACTCATTTATTTGTAAATTATTAAGGGGTATCGCATAGATGTATAGAGCATAATTTCAAAGCGCTGCCAAGTGGATAAAAATTTGTGAGAATGTTCTTTTAGTCTTCCTGATGTGCTACAAAAAAGTAGAAACGAATCCACTAAACGGTTGCTGAGATATAACGATTTTAATTCACCGATTTTGTTAAATTAGTGAATTAAAATCGTTTATATCTCAGCAACCGTTTAGTGGATTCCGTTTCTACCTTTTTGTAGCACATCAGGAAAGACTAAAAGAACATTCTCACAAATTTTTATCCACTTGGCAGCGCTTTGAAAATTATGCCCTATACATCTATGCGATACACCCTTAAGTTACATGTTCATATTTTTTCCCCTTATTATTTGCATTTTTCTTGCACTTATTTCATTCTGAAGGTGTGCAATATGTCATTTCCCATAAGAACCTATGCTAAAAAAGTACAATTTTGGAGTAGATTTTTTTCAAACGGGAAAAATTCCCCAAAAATTCACATAATTCTATTTTGCATTCCAGAACAACATATTAAAATTTCATGAAACTGGCTGCATTTTTTTGTAGCCATTGAACTTTTTTAAATGTTTGTCGAACAAAATAATATATGACAGAATTTTCTTAATTATAAAGACTTATTTAAAATAAAATATAATATAATAATAATTAAGGTATTTAAAAAATAAGTACCTAACGGATATATAAATCTATCAATATCAAAACTATTGTCAGTGAGAGTCAGCCGACAATAACACAGTTAAACTTTAGCGTTTATATGAGATTAACTGAAACAGTTGAGAAAAATATGTTTCGTTAAACTTATGATACAAATAGACGCAAGATACAATATTTGTTATTTATTCCGATTCTATTCTGGAAATACATTTAAAAGAATTTTCCGTATAAAGTATTTGAAAGAAATAATATGTGTCACATGTGCATGCACATATGTATATATGCCGTCGCAAGTGCACTAAAACAATAGAGCACTATATAAAAATCGTTATTTCCAATGAGGAACGACTTACATTTAATATTTATCAAGCATCGTAATGAAAACTTTACAAGCAAAAGTTACATAAGTTTAGCAACACCGTGAAGGCATTATATTGCATTCGACAAGTCGAATCAAAGCTTTATGCAAATTAATATCGAAACTTCATCAATACTGATATAAATTCCACGGAACTTCCAATTGACAATTTAAAAACTGTTTGCAGGTCTAGTACTGATTATTAATATTTTTCGTTAACGAAAGCTATACATTCATAGATCTAAGGGCACTTTTCTGATATAATACCTTTGTAACAGCGAATTCGGGCGCTTACACTAGTGCACACTGAGTGCGCGCTAAGGCTTGTTCTTAATCAATTGTTATATTTACAGATCATCTAAAATACTTCTTAGTCTATATTCTATAAAATGGATTTGTACAGCATCCATATAGATATTACAGATTGTTTTATTGGCTAAAAAGTTTTTAAATGTGTATTTAAGCGATTTTAAATATAAGAATTAGATTATAAACAAGCCTTAGTGCGCACTCAGTGTGCACTAGTGCAAGCGCCCGAATTCGCTATAAGTTATCGGTTGCGATTATTTCCAATAAAATTCGTGGAGTCAATTACGAGATCTTGAGATCTATTATGCAAAAAATGACGTTTTACTTGTGTTTTTGTTTCAATTCTCAAACGCTGTTCACATACAAAGCAATATTGCTCTTTAACGAGTTTTTACACAATGCCTACATATAATATTATTAAAATTATGCAATTATGTATTTATGTTATTAAAATTACGCGCATATATATAATTTTTTATGAACGAGACAAATTGGCAGAGAAAGAGAGAGAGAGAGAGAATGAGAGAGGCGCACGCATGTACGTGTGTGTCGTTTAGGTTTTTTACCAATTTATTAAAAATTTTTATAACAGATTTATGGAAAAATAAAAAAAAAATTGAAAAATATTGCAATAATATAAATAGCAAAAAACAGATGTGTGTTTATACGTGCGTGCGTGTACATATGTGCGCAAAACAAATTGATTAACGATAACAATCGATTGGAAGAAATTTTATTATAAATCATAATTATGAACAGATATCAGAGTTTTATTAATAATTAAATTCTTTGATTTAAAATGCTTTGTGAGTTTACTTCCTTCATTAGTTACGATCAAATGTTCTTTTTCACAATAGTCTGAAATCCGACTGAAGATTTAAAAGCAGTCTTTTAGATTTCCATCGATGAACGTACAGGGTGTTGCAGCGACATATCAGTATGACGGGTTGTCCATTCGTGCAGGCGCGCATGATCATTCACAGCTACATTCACTTTGACGCATTATATGTGAGTGATTATAACGTGCCGAAGCCTACGCAGCTGTGAACGACCATGCGTGTCTGCACGAATGCAATCCGTCATACTGACCTGTATGCAACAACCGGTACAAATTAGGGGAACTGTGCCTAATATCGCTTTTGTTCCACACCCTACCTACGATATTGAGACTGTTACGTGTTGCATTCTGTCAGTGAGCAGTGGAAGCTGTTGAACAACATTGCTTTGGACGATCTTTTGTCTTATTTCAATTAGAATTGTGATATAAAAAGTGGCGTGGCAGTTCATAGTTTTAACGAGATTCTGAAATTTCGCAAGAGACATATTTCGTTAGCTCTATATATGGAGGGGTAAAAATCAGAATGGTGTAAGTCAAGTTTTTAAAAATATTTTCTCGTGTGCTTAGATGCAATTTATATATTGTATATAGAGATTGCATCTATGCACACGAGAAAATATTTTAAAAAATTTGACTTACACCACTCTGGTTTTTAGAAAAAAATATAGGTATAAAAATAGGAAAAAAATAGGTAAAAAAATATGTAGGATACATATTTTCCGGGTTCCCCCGATTGATTATCACTGTCGGAGTCACAACAAAGATTTTTACCAAGAAAGCCGCAGGAAAATATCAAAATCCGCAAAGGGCCTTACTGTAAAGAATTACCTAAAAAATTAATAAATACAAAATAATAAGAAATAAATGTATTAAAATATAAAAAAAATTAAAAGAGGATTACCGATTTGATAAGGTCGATGAGGGATCTTTATACAGGAAATGATCGGTTTTTATACAACAAAATACCGTATATACTGACGATTTTAGCCCTTAAAATTGTTCCTTAACATTTAATAAAATCTTTCTAAGTGTATGTTTCTTCGCTTACATGTGCGCAATGATTTATTAAACGTCGAATTCCTGGATTAGCAAGGTCTTTTATAAAAATCATTACTAGCCGAAAGGATTATTGGTTACTTAAGAATATGTTTTTATTATTGTAATTACAGTTTTCATCGGTATTTATATAGTAACAAAAACACACAGTATTTATATAGTAATAAAATCAGTAATCAATCACAAAATATTAAGAAAGAGTGCAGAGCAAAATTAAGATATATACCTTGTTATAATGTATACTTAAAAGTTGTAAAAACATTAATATTTTTAATATTAAAAACATAGTACAATCTTTAATATTAATAATAACAGATATATAAATATGATGTATCTAAATATTATTTAATATTAATGTAACAATAATTAATTTTTCAACGTTAATAATATTAAAAATAGTAATAATACAGGTGTACGACAAGTATAAAAAAGTATAAAAAATAATTAAAAACAATTTAAAAAATTAGTAATAAATTAGTAGTTAACAGCTTAATTAGAGCTAAAAATAAAGATAGATGTTGAGAGCAAGAGACATTACACAAATTCTGAGACTCACTGATTATACATACATGCTTTTTGTTTCATAGATTTTACAATCACTCAAAAGTAGGTATTTACTTATATATATTTAGTTTCACAAGTACAGCGATAGAAAAGTAAACTGGCAGTAAAAGGAACGTCATATACAGGATTTAAACATGATGATGTAAACACATGTTTATCGATTGATAGATAGTGTTATTTTTATAATAACAATTTTATAACATTAACAATAAGGTCATAAAATAACGTTTATATTTATTAATGTAAATAAAATCTTCGGTTCAGCTTTGCGATTAATTTATTACAAATCAAACTGAAATGTAAGAAATTAATACGCACACGGTCTTACACGTAAAGTATACTTTAACAAATTTAAAAAAAATAATATAATCTGAGCATATAGATTTATGTTAATTCTATACACATTTTAACATTATGGTATGAACTTATATATAAATGTATTTCTTTAAAGCGAAAGATTACAGTTAATATCAAAATATACGAACTATAATGTCTGTATTAAAAATTAAATTTGAAAAGTATATTTTAAACCTATAGCCACACTTTTTATATTCCTGTACTTTTAAAACCAACATGATGACTTTTCGCGAAACTTCATATACTTTATATTAAAAGTTACATACATCATATTATTTCAAAAAAATGTCTCAGAATAATATCGATCAAAAAAAGTCTCTCATTCTGAATATTTATTCAAACAAGCAGCAATGATATAAAATGATATCTGCAATGAAAGTAGATACATGTCACTATCACAATCAATTAATGCGGCATAAGATTTTTAAAATAATTTAGCTGACTCATGATTTCAGACAAGCGTGCCTTTATTTTTTGTTTAATATTTAATATTGTCACATCAATATAATTCACAATTCTGTTCACAACTTCGTCTATCTGAAACAAATTATTATATAGTTTACCAGCAGTAAACATTGCAATAATAAATTATTACTATTGAAATCTAACGAAATGCAATTTTATTATACGTACTAATTAAAGCGTAATATTTATGTTATGTGTGTCACATACAAAAATTAAATATCTAAAAAAATAAAAAATAAATATATAAAGTCTTGTGTTTGTATAAATAATACCTTTCTATGCAGTTCTTGAAGTGGAATATCTAACTTAGGATTAATATTTATATAACGAATTTCTGTTACTTCCTTCCTATAATCTTCTACAAATTCCAATACCTATAGAAATAAATTATTTTAACATTAAGCATAAATAAGCGTCGTGATTATTTCGAACCACAAGTGCTTGACCCTAAACTAGTTTGAGCTTTCAGCGCATTTATGTGGGATACGACATAATTAATAAAATCATTATTAAATAAGTAAGTTTTATAATAAAGTAGATACTAATAACGTGGTATAGTTTTTGAATTAATTCAAAAATTTACCTTATCGAATTGCTCCTTAGAATGCACATGGTTAATAATGGTAATTAATACTACATGCATACTGACTTCTCTATTAAATCAAAACGAAAAGTTTCTAATAAGTATATATGTATAATAAACATTTACTATACAGATACCATAGAAAATATTTTTTTTATCAAAGAAAACTCTTACCTTGGCTTTATTTTCTCAAAATTTTTAAATATATATTCCAATACTTCGTTATCCTTTGCATGCCTTGCAACAGTAAGAAGAAAACTATTCACGCGGTCTTTAGGCTGCACACTTACATTCTCGCAATCTAGCATTTTTGAATCACAGTTCTCTGATTCATTGACTATTATATTTAAGTAATTTTGGATGATATAATGAGACGTAGAGCAAGATTCTAATAATTTTTTATCTGTTTTGTTTATCCGTGTATCAAATATATCCAGCCTAACATTCGCTATACCATTACAATATGCCCATTTCTTCCATTCTGGCGAAAGTCTACACAATACCAAGAAAGAATAATGAAATGTAAACAATTTGCTTTTCATATAGTTTGATCGAGTTTATTATATTAAATACTATATCACATTTTGTATTCCATATAATGATACGAAAATATAATTATAAAATTATTCATAATGTTATACCTTTCAGTATCATTCAAATGCTGCGTCAATTTAAAAGTAGCATTCGACTTGCAATTGTTGTCACCGAGAACACATGCCCACTTTGCAGCTTCTTGTCTTAAGCATTTAATAAGGTCATTAGGTTTTTCATCAGATTTCTCGGTATACGTTATATTCTTAAGAAGTTCATGCAAGATGTCCCGCATGTTTATCTAAAAATCATGAAATAATTAATTTACAAAAAGTGTCTAATAATGGAGATCAAACATACCTATATAATGATACATTTATGTAACATATACGTACACAAATAAAATATGTAAAAATTTTTTATAAAGGTTTATATAAAATATGTTGCAGATATAAATATGTAAATTTACTTTATAATATAAATTTCAGTAGCATTATGCATGTATAAAATGTAAATAGTTTTTAACGTTCATATAAAACTAACTTTTGTATTTACATTCCCTTGAAGCTGATATTATAAAGAGCTGTTATAATTATAAGCTGTTTAATCAAATACCTTTAGTTATTTAGGCATGTATTTAATTATTACTAAATATGTACAATATTTATTTTTTTAATAAATATCATGTGTAACCAATTTATATATAAAATTGCATTTTACTTGTAACATATGTAGAAATGTAGTGTAATGCTTAAAAATTTTTTTCTTGCAATATTTGTTATTATGTACCTTTATGCGTACACTTGTCTCAAAGAAGAAGAAACTAGACATATATTCCAGAGCTTTAAACATAGGATACCACGCTATAAAGTCTGTCTCTCGTTGTAAATATTTCGTTAGTTCCAAAAAAGTAAACAAGGGAAGTCGATCATTCATCAGAAAATGAAATGCATCATCGATAATTTGAGCACGATTAAGCACATGTATTTTTGTGTATTCGTCAGATGTCCTTAAATAATGGACAATCCGATCCAAATACGTAGCATCATAATCGACACGATAATATCCTACCATAATATAAATACATTTTAGTTACTAATTACACACATACAATGCAATGTAATAAAAAAATTTACAGATGTTAATATCTTTAATGTTTAATATTAGAAGAATTTACTTATATTTTAATTAGAAACGCATATATTGTAAATTATTAGCTATAAAACACCATGGTATTATCATTATTTAAAAAAAATGTTGATTAAATTAAATTATTGTGCTCCAAAAACTTTAAGCTAAATTTACTTATACAAGGAATAATCCAAGAAAAAATTAAGATAATAAATTTAAATATCATATTTACCTGCTTGTTGTATATTGAATATCATCCATTCGTTTGGATTTGATGGAAGTATATTGCCAATAGCAGATATCCACAATGGGAAAACAACGGGGAATTTTAAATAAGGGGATGTATCATTAAAATTGCAATAATCTTGTGTAGTAAATGCAACAGGTATTCCTAACGTGTCATTCAGTGTATATTGTTGCCAGATTTGCACATGCAAAAGATCAAATTTGGTCACTTTTAGCACAGGATAATGCTTTAGTTGTATCCAAGAATTCATCTTATCTTTTATATTAACTTTGTAAATACTATTTGAATTATTTAAAGCTGTTTGCATGGCGGTCCAGAAATCATCGAAATTTGACGAGCTAAAAACGAAGAACCATAACTAGAATAATCATAAGATAAGTTGCGGCATATAAATAAAAAATTAAAGAAACTAAATAAAAAAATAGAAGAGGGAACATTATAAGACATATAAATATGAGAAAGCGAGAAGCATGCAAAAATAAATAAGGAAAAAAAAATAAAATAATTGTATAAATGATAGTGTTACCCAATAACATAGATAAGAAAATATAAATAATATAATATTGGAGAAATTATATAGATTGCAAAGATAAGACATGAAAGCATAGAATATGTATAAAAATAGAAAAACAGAATAATTTACGAGGAAAGAGAGAAAAATAAACAGAAAGAGCAAAATTTACTGCAATAAAAATAAATTCGAATATGAATAAAAAATAGTGACAAAGTAGAGCTAAGGCCGGTATTTATATAAGGTAATTGGGGGGGAGGGGAGGAATATGCCAGTGTGGGGAATATGCCACTAACTATGTTTAACAAAGCTACGGCTAAAAGCGCTTTTGTTGTAAATACCATGAAATTGTTCTATATTTCGTTCTACGTAAGTTTTGTTCATTTTCTGGCAATATTATAGTTTTTATGAGGTTGTTACATTTGCGAGGGTGGGTGGAAGTGGATCTCGGTTCGCGTGGAAAGTTGAAAACACTCAATGTACCAATGCCTAGACACGTACCTACGTCTGGGTATTTTTATCATTTTAGTCCTTAAATAAGTTACAACGCGAATTCAAATCAAAGAATCAAAGACAAAAATATTTTTCTTGTATTATATTTTTATCTTTAATTTTAATTCGCGTTATATTTATTTAAAAACATTACTTGCCTTGTATGTTTTGGATTATTAAGAAATATTTCGATACCATTCCAAAAGACGTCGTGACCCAATACATGTTGCAACATACGTAATATAGCGGGTGCTACAATGATATATATCATAAGAGATTGGATAAAATATATATTAAAGTATACGTACAAATATAATTACAGGATAAACTCAGTATAATATTAATGACAAATATCTCATTGAATGCATTTTATGAAAAAATGTTTTAGACAACATTTGTTTGAAATTAAAAGGGACATAAGATGGCACTATCTGGTTTTATCATAGGTGACGCTACGCGTAGGTAAAATAAAAAACAACTTAATTTTTTTATGGAAACGTTCATTTTTTATAGCTTTACATAAAAATAGAGATAAAAACAAATACTTTTTACTCGGAACATTTTTTTGATTAATGCAAATTTTTTGAGGTAATCGACTTGAAAGAAAAGGAACATTTAAGTTGTTTCCATGATCATTTCATACGTATCTATAGAACTACTAATTATTAAAAAAATTTCTGAGTAAAAAAGGTAATTTTGTTAAGTAATTTATGCTTTGATTCGAAAATATTTAACCGTATTTGCAATGTCTTACCTTTAATGTAACAGGAAAGGGATAAGTGTGAAATAATTTCAGTAGCGCTGGCTTCCGACATAAGAGGCTTCATAATGAAATCAGTATCCAAACGGAGGGATTCTTGTCGGACCTGGACTACGAACAGATCCCATATTTGGAATTCTGGAAACATCTAAACATGAAAGTTTTGATATAATTAATTGATGGGTGGATATTCAATCAGAGAAGATACTTGTGAATTTCAAATGAAAAAAGAAGCGTCTAGATATTTACATTGTTTTTTTAATAACTTAATAACCACTTATTTTCTACAATATTGTCATAAAAATGTCTCTTTTTTTGAAAAAATAAATTAATTCTTTAATATTATTTTTGCTATGGATAAGTATATAACGTAACTGAAAATTAACAACATTAAAATTATTTGCAAGGCGAGCTATATTTTAGATAAAAGTGTTCTTGTTCTCCAGTTCAAATTTCAGGAGAAGGATATATATAAATGGGGATTAATTTTAAAAGCCCATAGAATCTGTAAAATTCAAGATTAAAATTGATAGCATAGTTCTCGATATATTACAATCCCAGGTAGAACATAAAACTTATAATGACATCGTAATGATGTTATAATAATTTTATTTATCGTTTAAAAGTTATATTACAACTTTGACGTTATCGTGACCCCTTGTTCTGCATGGTGTGTTAAGTCTAACGTGGATCACCCTGTACAATAACAAGCAATACGAATAAAAACAATTATGTAAGTAAAACAGTATGAAAAAATTAAGAAATTTACCTTGTTGATGGTTTCTGCTGCATATAACGTAAGAATTCCTTCCTTCAACCACAAATGAGGCCACGAGATAGGGTCGAGCGAATTATCCAAGCATTGACGTACTACTGCACGTCCTACTAATCGCGCTACATCTATTTTGCGTATAACAGGATCTAATTTTTCATCATAGATTAGAGCTGTTTCTCTAAAAATTATTTGCAAACATAATTATAAAAACATCTTATAGAAATATACGTCAAGTACGTAAAAACGTATAAACGATTTAAAAATCTATATATCTTTAAATATAAATTAACTGTTTAAAAGTGGATATGAAATCAATTAATTAGTATTACTAAGGCAACTAATTAAATCTAAAATAGCATTATTAGAGATACTACTTATGTATAAAATACTAATTAATAGTATTTTATTTTTTTCTCTGATTGTTTTGTGATTTTACACAAATTCTAACAATAAGTCATATAAAACAAATTGAAAATAATAAAGAATAAAAATTTGTGCTTGAGTCACGTTTAATCAAATTAAAAGATTATTTTATGCAAGATTTCGGATAATTTTATCGATTTATTTGTAAATATTTTTAAGATAATTAGACAGATAATTACTTCTTTATTCAGTTATTTTATTTTAAGATAACATCTATGAAATATGATATATAATGATATATCATATTTCATAGATATATAAATATATCTATGAAATATGATATATCATTATATATCATATTTCATAGATGTTATCTTGAAATAAAATAACTGAATAAAGAAGTAATTATCAATATATATAAAAAAAACTTGAAAATAGATATAATTACAGTTTTCATTTTATTTGTATAACAAGAAGGAATAAAAATTTGCATGCATTCTTATGACTTTGAATTTGGATATAAACTCATCTAATCTATAACAATTTTAATTTTGCTTTTTGTAAGAACGATAATATAAATAGACACGTTTCTTCTACGTATTATAAATAATAGATAATACAAATGTTCATTATTATAGTATCTCTCTCCAGTCGTTTGCTCGATTCCGAGCGTCGAGACCGAATATTATAGTATAAATTTGTTAAAATATTATTTTGTGTTTTCATATAGTCTAGTTATACTTTAATTACTACACTCCATTATTTTTCATGTTACAAATTTCTACTACGAATATTAGTTTCGATATTATGGAAAAGAAACATGAATAATCTTTTCTGTAATACGATACATCTTCCGATAAGTTTCTCATACATCTCCTATAACCATCCCAACCGTTGGGAAATTTTCATTTCTTAATTACTTAGGAAATATTAGCGCAACATTCGGATGCAGCTAATATGCGATGCAAGCGTCCCAATCACATGCACATCCACATTTTTATTTATTATTATCTATTCATTATTGTAATTAATAAACGTAGTAATAAATATGTAATATTTAAAGTAGAATAAATATCTTACAATAATACGTTTTATTAAAAATAGTAACTCCATTTTTGAACTAAATTTTTTAATTTATGTAAAATATTTCTTTTTTAAATCATATGTATTACCTATAAAAAACAAATCCCAAATTATTCATGCTCTCTTGAGGGAAATCCGGTATTGCGATATGATCCACTTTTTCAAGCTCCGTGCAACGTTTCCATTGAGATTCCAAATGTTGCGTGACATTTTTAACAACCATTTCTGCATATCTTAAACGCAATGCTGTTTGTTGTCTGAATCCGAAATTGATTCTTTCGGCAAGAGTATAATTGAAATTCGATACCACAATCGTGACGCGATAAGGAGGAATTACAGGCGTGTCATAAAAGTATGTCCTATTTATGCCATATCGATATCTTGTCTTTATAAATATAGGCATATTCGACAAAGCTGTATAGTCCCTGCGATGTCTTACAGTAATATTAAAAGTCGCACTGAAAGCCGGATCGTCCCAACATGGAAATATTCGTCGGGCTCCAATCATTTGAAAATTTACTCCAAGCAACCATCTGTCACATTAAAATGGCATGGCTTAGCTTTAAGTAATAATGAATGCTTAATTATTGTCCGCATTATGAATTGGCATACGGAATTCGAGACACACAAGTATTTATAACAATAATGTAACAAATGTAATTATTATTAGATTATATTACCATTATATTGCTATCATCATATTTTATTAATATGTGCAGTAATATTAATAGCAAAGTACTAGATAAATCCAACGGAATGGCTTTATGTCGTTAACTCTAGAGTGTGAAACTTAAAACAATTTCTATAACCTTTTAATATTATTTGAACAATTTAAAATTCTCATACGAGACATTTTTAGACACAAAGTATATTATACCATAGAATAATGTTATTCTAAGGCAATTTTTTTTAAATATATATATTAACACCCTGTTCTCATTATATAGTTATGTTTAAGTAAAGAAATGTTTAAGTATCAATGTTTGAACTTCAATACTTTCAACTATTATCTCATTAAATTTTGCGAAACATGTAATTTTAAACTTTTCTGATATGACCATGGCTATAGTGGTATCGTATATAATGAATAAAGAATAATAATAAATGGATAATATTGTTATTACAAAGAATAATAATAAATACACTTTTATATAGAACTTATAAAGAACAATAATTCTAATATTTTTTAAAATAATTCGTTCTTAGTATATTAAAATTTACTCACATTTTACTTCCTTCTTCATTTATGTAAGAACTTTTAAACGAGCCTTCTCCATTATTCAACGTGGCATTATATTTCATTTGCAGTATGTAACTCCCCGATAACTCTTCAGAGAAATAAATATCGAGAATATGACTTTCGTTGTTATAGGTGTAATGCTCATGGGGTTCATAATAGCGTGGTGAACTTATTTTACGCAGGACAAGAGAATTTATGTTTATTTGTGGTTTTTGTGCGTGCAAGCTTATATTCTTTGTTGGTAGATAGAATTTGATGAAAACTTGGCATTCGCCAGAGAAGTAATTGTTGTCAAGCACATCAAGATATAGATGGATGTTATAGTGTTCCGGTATTATGTAATTCGGCAATTGAGTTGTAACACCCAAACCAGGAGATTGACTAGTGACAAGAGCGCCAAATAGTAGGCAGCTGTTTAAAAATGACCATATCATGACGATTTCCTTTTCAGATTTCTGTAAAAAACGTTTACTTTCTTGAAAAAAGAGACAAAAATTTATACAAAATATAATTTAAAATCTTTCCATCATAATTTTGTCGTATATAATAAAAAGAGGAAGACACACGAGAAAATACAATTACAAAATGTCTTTTGTATATAATTCAAAAATTTCTTTTGTTACTATCTGATAACATTTGATTGGTTGCCAAGTTGTCCCAAGTTTGTAATGAATTTAAATATAACGGTAAAATATAACGAAAAATGCTCTCTGTGTATGAAAGATGAGAGTACAGCGCGGTTGGTAAATAATTTTATAGATTGAATGTGATTTATTATTTTAATTTTCACAAAATGATAATTCGGACGTTTCGGCTTCACGTTGAGCCATATGTATAATGATGGATATCAGATGCAACTTTCCCCAATTTTTGTGTCGACTCCTACTGTAGCCTCTTTAGCGCTCGCGCGTTAAGACAACGAGCCGTAACTAACAATAAAATGTGCGACGTTCTAATGCCTATCTTATTTACTACATAAACAGAGCAAAACATATGATATAAAAAAAAAACAAATACAGTTATAACAATTTAAAGAAACAGTTTAAAAAGTTGTTATAACTTTTATCATTATACACATCGTTATATAACATGATTTGATGATATTCTTATTAACACATTGCAATGTCGCGTAAGCCACCGGTCAATACTGTACTTTCCGTTCAGGCCGTTTAATGTTTTAGCTATGATAAGAGATATGATCATATAATATTTTTCGATATCATGCGTGAGATATAATAATGTAATTATGTATATAGTGCAATATTGATACTGCAGCTATTAGCGGTGATACATACAGTGTTGCAATTAACTTTTCAATTTAAAGTATTAAATACTATCATAAATACTACAATCTTTAATTTCTTGTTTTTATGTAAAAATTATCGATTAATTGTAAAATTTTTATTGATTAAATAATTATTGATTAATGTTTATGTAAAATGTCAATTTTATTAAATAATTTTAATGTCAGTTTTATTAAATAAATATTTAAATAAGAGTATTTTTGTTTCGTTCTGCATTGCATTGTGTACATCCGATCTTCTTTATATATTATTATTAATTTTTGCAGTTTTTTAATTATTTCAGAATATATTTTATCTCACAAACATAAGTTCCTTATCTGAGTCAAAATATCCGAGTAATTTTAGATTACAATAAAATATCGTGATACAATATAAACTAAAAATTCTTTCTATATCAATTAAAAAATATAACAAATGTAGAAACAATGGTAATAGTTAAATTAAAAAAAAACATCGTTGACAACTCCAATAACTTTGAAAAGTAATATTGACAGAACATATGTATGTTCGTCATGGTCGTTCAACTCATGTTTTAAACACTGTGTTATATTATATTTCCAAAGCAAGATATATAGATGTATATAGGTATTCTATTTCTAATGACTTACTTTATATGTTAAAATTATGGAATTGTAATTGGAATTGGATAAGAATTTACAACTCTTCGTAGCAATTAACTATAGTTAACGTATCTTATCACAAGGTCTTTATGCTAGAAACATACAATCGCGATTTTACTATCTCGGGAGATCACCGACAACTGAAGGTGACGACATTCGGTTTTATAATAAATATGTATAAGCAAAGCGTAACAATAACTAGTAAGGTCACTACCAGCGTCTATCAAGTGTGTTCGCGAAACAAAATAATAAATTCATATTATTTTAACAAAATATTCTTAATTACAGGGACTTATCAATAATAGGAATAAAATAAACTAATAAAGCAACTAAAAATGAGTATTCGACGAATATATGTACTTACCAATGCCAAAACTATTATCAATAAGAGGCAGTTCTCGACGACACAGTAAAACTTCAGCAATTATATATAACTGTCAACTGAAACAGTTAACAAAATGTTTTTCGACGTTAAACTTATGATACAAATAGCAAATAGACACAAGATACAATAACATTTTCTATTTATTCCAATTATATTATAAAAGAACATTAAAAACATTTTTCGTATAAAATATTTAAAAGAAATAATATGTGACTTGTACATCCACATATGTGCCGTCGTAGTTTATCGAACAATAAAGCACTATAAAAATCGTTATTTCGATCGAGGAACGAGTTACATTTAATATTTATTAACCACATCGTGATAAAAACTTTGCGAACAAAAGTTACATAAGTTTAGCAACACCGTGAAGGAATCGTATCGCATTCGACAAAGTCGACTCAAAGCTTTATACAATATAAACAATTAATCTTGATTAAAATTTTACGGTACTTTCTATTGACGATTTAAACATTCTAACGTATTGTTATTGATTAAAATCTCGTGAACGAAACCTACAATCAAAAGTCTACTTTTCTGATATAATATTCCTGTAAGTTTTTAATTGCGATTTTATTTTGTAAAATTTGTGGAGTAAAATACTACGAAATCTTGAGATCTATTACGCAAAAAGTATAATAATATATTTCTTTGCGTTTCGGTTTCAATTCTCATACGTTTATGTACAAAGACATTTTGTTCTTCAAAGAGCTTTCACACAATGCTTATACATATGACTTTATTAAAATTATGCAACGTAAGTGTGAACATTACGCAGACATGCATAATAATTTTTCATGAATGAGACAAACGGCAGTGAGAAAGAGAAAGAGAGAGAGAGAGAGAGAGAGAGAGAGTGTGTGTGTGTGTGTGTGTGTGTGTGTGTGTGTGTGTGTGTGTGTGTGTGTGTGTGTGTGTGTGTGTGTGTTCTGTGTATTGCTTAGGTTTTTCATATTTATTACAAATTTTTAAATCAAATTTCTAAGAAAATAAAAAATATAGATTTAAAGAATTGCAATAACGTAAATAGCGAAAAACAGAATATATTGTGTTGTGTGTGTTATTTGTGCGCATGCACGCATTCAATAGCAAAAACTAATATATGCGTCTCGAGACTACGGACTTTGATGACTGCCACCTAGATACGAAGTATGGGCAACGAAATAATTGTCACATGATACTAATTGGGTCAACCTAAACATTCTAGATTACCCTAAACAGTCAATGACCCATGGTACCCTGTGGCTCATGGTGCCCCGGTCTCCCCTAACTATTGAATGTAAATAATCAGTCACGTTAAAACAAAATGGGCTTCACTTTTTCAGTGAAGTAATAGATGTTATAAATTAGCTATCACATAATGAACTTTTTATCATTATAACAAATCATTATTTGGTAGAATTATCTCAATGCTAGATGCTACAACTCGACCAAATTGCACTATCTTTAGTTGAAATATGTGATACATCTTCAAAATATAATATAATGCAAGCTTGAGGAGGCAATCATGACAAATATAATAAGTTTTTATATCAAGAACAAGAAAAAAGTTATATATTTATCAAATGTTAATTAATAATATATTTATATTTATATTTATCAAATATAAGTATCAAATGCTATTTAATAATATCTATCGATTATCTAATAACAGGAAATTCTATAAATATATAAAAATTTGACATAAATAATTAAGCAAAGAGTTTATATACAGCACATAGAATGTATATATTTTTGGAATTTGATTAAAGGGTGAGAGTGATCCAGGTGTGAGGCACGTCCATTGCCATAATTTGTGGAGATCTGATGTCAGTTAGATTTAGCTGTATTTTATCCGTAAACACAGGTGACCCAGACGGGTTCCATGGGTCAGATGGTAGTTGCACATCCATCGTGGTGGATAGTTTTAATTTATCATCGACTATTTCCATGCTATAGAAATATTCATCCTATAAGATGTATCACAGAAAAAGTTAAGTTCGAGCAAAGAAGTTCAAATCATGAAGGAAATATAGCAATATACTAATTTTTCAATCAAAGAATTATTAAACTATTGAAACACAGTAAATATTTATATTTTATAACTCTAACGCGTTATATTATGCTTTCTCGTAAATATTCTTCATCCTAGTTGAACACATATGTTGAAGCAGTTAGGAAATTTATTACAGAAAATCACTAAAGTCGACGTGCAATAACTAACTTTTTTGTTTGTTAATCTGAACAAAACAAGAATGATGAAAAATGTAAAGTATAATAAAAAAGTAAACCGTGTACGTACCACTTCCATCCCATTCAAAAAGTCAAGAAAGTGTCCTGAATATTTGCAATTTTGTCTAGTCTTCGTAACACGTACATGCGTATCATTTTGTTTAGCGAAATGCCTCGCCAACGCTAACGGTATAACTTGAAACTTGGACTCCTGTTTCTCGTTTCTCTCGTATTGCCCATATAGGATATTCATATTGTACTTAGTTGTGCAAGTGCCTATTGGTGTCTTTTCCTCTGCGGTAAAACCAGATGGGAAATTCATATTTGCCAGTTTAGCCATTAGATCGCTACCCATGTTGAATTGCTCAACAATATCTTTAATGATACCCTTGATTATCTTCTCAGCGTTTATATTCACAAGTATATCTTGTACACCACGCTCATTGAAATTGATGCCAAACCACTGTTCGGATTTAATATTCTCTTTCGAGACCTCTTCTGTAATGTTCGAATTTTGATACTTCAAGGTCGACGAAGTCGTGACGTCTTGCAAGAAACAGGGTAAGGTAGTCTCATATTGTAAAGGCTGACATATTAATACAGCAGTTAATTGTGTAATTTGAAGAGGCTCTCTGTATACTACAGTAGTTTTGTTCACATGAAACAAATATTCCACAATGCTCGTTCCTTCTGGGACGCTTGCGTTAAGTGCTAAATAAATGAACAAAAAAATGTGTAGTCAGATATGATATATATCAGAATATCGTCATCAATATGTAATATATTGTTATAAATATTATAAAAATAATGGCTGCATTTGTTGAGGAATTTTATGCATAAACTGATAAATATGAACAATAAATAAGTGAAATACGAACAAATATAATAAATAATTAAATCAAAGAAAACCGTTAAACGGTCAGGAGCAGGACCGGCTCTTGCGGTTGCTGATGATAATGAACACGCGAAGTTGGATTCGAATAGCTATACTTGTTAGCTTACCTAGTAAGAACGGGATAAACGTATAGTTCAGCATCGTGAAACAAAATGTACTTCTTGACACGTCCACTAATGTTACTCTTCTTTCTTTTCTAAGCTCCTTTATATCAGAACGTCACCATTAACCATCGTATATAGAGAATGTCGATCGTTTCAATCCGCTTGTCATTACAGATGTACGTATACACTGGCGGGCAACGATTCGTTTCCTGTGTACCTATGACGCTTCTATATTCCCCTCTTACCTCAGGAAACGAATCGCCAGTACGATGTAATACGATTCGAACGTTGGTTCTTTCCTCTATAACGTAAACAATATCCCGGCAGTGATGTTTACATCTTGCTGTAAGAATATGCTGCGTGTCATACCCTTCCTTCCAAAGCACGTTCGAAATCCTCTGCGCGCAAACTTCCTATTAGATCTTACTGTAATTTATATAAAAAGCATTTTTGTACCGTAAAAGATTTAATCACATATTATTATCACTAAAATAAAACATATATTTTACAAAAGATAAAATTTAAATTCTGAGTAATGATAAGAATATACCTTTAAGTAATATTTAATTAGGTAATATAAATGGTTTGATTATTTATTTAAATATTTATAAAATTATTGCTAATTATATATTTAAATGTCATATTTAATTCAATATAATTATACTACTCAATATAATTAGACCCAGTCCAGCCAAGATCTAGGATGTAAATATCGCTTTTCTTCTTTTTTTTTCTTATTGGTCGTGTTCATAAGTGAATTGACAAGTAAATTAATTACAGCAAACCTCTTCAAGAAACAGTATCAGTTTTATTATAACAAAATATTGTAATTGTAATTGTGTTAGTTATCTTACAATTCAAAAAATTGAATTAAATTTGTTCTTTCTCTTTCCTAAAAATTGTAAATTTTTTAATTGTGACAACATCAGAGTTAAGAAAACAGTCATATTTTTACTAAATGCTATTTAATAATATCTATCAACTACTTAATAACAGTTAAATTCTGCAAATACAAAAAGTTTGACATAAAAGTTAAGCAGACAATTTATATACAGATATCACATTAAATAATGTATATTTTTGGAATTTGATTAAATGGTCCTGATAGTAGTCCAGGAATGATACTCTTTCTGTGCTATAGTTTGTGGAGATCTGATGTTAGTTAGATTAAGCAGCATTGTTTCCGTAAATACAGGTGACCCAGATTGTTTCCATGGAATACGTGGTAGTTGCACACCCATCGTAGTGGACATTTTTAATTTATCATTCATTACTTCCATAGTATACAAATATTCGTTCTACAAGATTTATCATAGAAAAAGTTAAGTTCAAGCAGAAAAGTTGAAATAATGAAGTAAATATAGGTAGCAATATACTAATTTTACAATAAAAGAATTTATTATATTAAAACATGATAAATATTTATATTTTATGATTCTATCGTTGCGCTATATGTTGTGCTTTTTCACAAATAAATATAAAATTCTCGATCCTAGCTACATCCATGTACCTACATGTCGCAATAATTTAATATGACAGTAATTGGTTGAAGCAGTTAAGAAATTAATTATAGAAAATCTAAAGCTGACGTGCAATAATAATTTTTTTTGTTTATTAATAAAAAACAAAACAGGAATGATGAAAATATATATAAAATATAAAAAAAGTAAACGTGTATATACGTACTACTTGCATCCCCTTCAAGAAGGAGTCAAATATTTTCGAATATCCGCAGTTCTCTCTATTTTTCTCAATACGTATACGCGTACTTCTTTGTTCAGCGAAATGCTCCGCCATTGCTAACGGTATAATTTGGAACTTGAAATACTCGTTCCTGTCGTAGACTCCATATAGCGTATGCATATTGTGCTTGGTTATGCAAACGCCTATCGGTGTCTCTTCCCTTTCGGTAAAAGTGGTAGAACCCAATGGAAAATTCCCATTTGCCAGTTTAGCCATCTTATCACCACCTATGTTGAATTGATTAGCAATATCTTTCATAATACTTCTGATCACCTTGTCAGATTTTGCAGGCACGAGTATATACTGTACACCATGCTCATTGAAATAAATCTCGAACCACTGCTCAGATTTGATCTGGTTCCTCGAGACTTCTTCTGTAACGTTCACATTCTGATACGTCAAGGTCGTCGAAAACGTGACGTTTTGTAAGAAACAATAGAGACTAGTCAATAGATAAGGCTGACATATTAGTGCAGCAGTTAATTGTGTAGTTTGGAGAGGGTCTCTGTGTACTACAGTAGTTTGGTTGAAATCGAACAAATATTCCGCACTAAAATTGCTTTCTGAGATGTTTGCGTTGAGCGCTAAAAAAAATAATGTTATATAAGTAGACACGTAAAATAGACGGATGTTTGCGTTTGTTGAGAGATTTTACGCACAAACTGATAAATATGATAATGAATATGTGAATTATTAAGCTAATTGGATTCGAATAGTTGTATGATACTTAATTGTTATATCTTACCCGACAGCAAGAACGGGACGAACGTGTAGTTCAGCATCGTGAAACAATATGTATACTTTCTAACACGTCCGCTAATGTATAACTTTTCGTTCTCCTCTGAGCTTTTATATCAGAATATATAGTATATGCTCATCATTTAACCTTCCGTTTAACCGTGTAAAGAAATATCTTTTCAACTCGCTTGCTATTATTATAATTCGAGCGTTGGTTAATTCTTATGTCTATAACATAAACAATATCTTTTGACAATGATATGTTTACATTTCACATTTGAAATCCTCTGTGCAAACTTCCCATATTTATAGATTTCACTTTATATAAAAAGAAATATTTTTGTGCCGTGAAATATTGATTACATGCGTTGGTACCATTAAAATATGTGCAAAAACCATATATTATTTTACAAAAAAAAAATTATATCCTGGAGCAATAATAAAAATATATATCTTTAAATATATAATTGTGTAATATATGATTTGATTATTTAATTATGTAAATATTAATATATAATTGTTACTAATTATTACTAATTAATATTTAACTGGCACATTTAATTTAATAATTATAAAATTTGAATACATACCACGTGGGAAGAACACGTGGCTGTCACATTGACTGATGGCGGGAAATACCCGAAAGATACAAACGAGTCCACGTTCTCGATGCTGTACCTTTTCGATGGCAGGTGGCAGGCATTGCATCTTGCACGGCACCTGCTGACGCGAGTAAACAAACTTGACGATGCGCTTCAAGCCGGTTTGTGCGATTCCTCGTGAAAAACGCGAGCCAGACTTGGCCCTGCCGGTCCTGGTCAATCGTCAATTGTGATTCATCGTTTCGGACGTGGAGCGGACGGTCCCTTCCACTCGGGGTGAGGTCCAGTGAGGTCGGTGAGGATGAGCGTGCGGCAGTACATCCATCCGAGGAACAAGTACAAACGACCGCCGGATTACAAGCAACTCGCGGTCATGTATCCGGAGTTCCGCGAAATCGCGATAATGGTATTATATTCTCTACAATTTATAAATTTCAATACAATGTAATAATGTACCTATGTAATAAATTAAATTTGTAACGCGAAAGAAACCTAATTTAATATAATTGTATTATACGTTTTATTGGAATATATATAATATAAATATATTTAATGTAACGTAATGCAAGTATAATATAATAATATGCGTTTCAGATCTAGGAAAGTAAGGGAAAAATCAGTAAAGTATAGACAAATAGATAGTAGAAAATGTGCCAATGTTTACGTGTGCATACTTACGTCATGTATTTTCCTCTTTTGTAAGTGTAACGCACTTAAATGAGACGTGAAATGAACAGAATGCTTTTTGCCCATGTTGGTTACCTAGGACTTTGTGGGAAAGGTTAGGATCGACTTCAAAGAGAGGAAGAGCCTGCACGTGCTTACGGAGACACTTTTGAAGCATGATTTTGACCTACATGTGAACATCCCGGCGGACAATCTGAATCCGGCGATTCCCCTGCGCTTGAATTATATTCTGTGGATGGAAGATTTGATGACTCATTCCAAATTGGAGATGGACAAAGTCACGGGCATCGACATCGGTGATTAGAAACTGCTTTTGGAAATGTTTTCCCAAAGTGTCGACAGAACTTCTAAATTTAGAAAATTTAAAATTAGAAAAAGTGAAATTATTGCAATCATATTATGATATTACAGTAATGAATGTTACAATGTTAATCATAACTGCAACGGTAAAGATAACTTTAATTAAATGATATAATATTATATGATTTGATTCGTTCATCTTATGATGTACATGTATGCTTAATATAACATTTTAGATTGCTATTCGAGATCTCTGAATAATTTTGTTTCAAATAGGAACAGGAGCAGTTTGTATATACGCTCTGTTGCTGGCAAAAATCTACAAATGTCAAGTGATTGGTACCGAAGTGGATGAGAGAAGCGTGGAGCACGCCCAGAAATGCGTAAGGAGAAACGAATTGCAAGATTTAATTGAAAGTAGGTCCTATTAAACACTTTTTTTCTTGAAACGAAAGAAAAGCTAAAAGCTGATAGATACCTTTAGAATCAAAACTCGATTCTTCATGTAATGGGATGTTCTGACGTAGTAATTACAGTGAACTCCGATAAAATTTTTAAGGACGTGGTACAGACAGACAGAGTTTACGATTTCACGATGTGCAATCCGCCGTTTTTCGAGAGCGAGGACAACGGCTTCGAAAAAATCGCGAAGGTTCTGCCACCGAGAAATGCGCCTACCGGAAATGATGGCGAGCTGAAGACCGAGGGTGGCGAAGTGGGCTTTGTGACGAGGATGATCGAAGAGAGTGTTGAAGTGGGAGATCGAATAAAGATCTACAGCACAATGATCGGTAGGAAAGCCGATCTGGTCGGTTTAAGACGATTGCTAAGATCGAAAGATATAAAGAATATGACGTGGACGGAATTTTGCCAAGGGCACACAACACGGTAAATAAACATATTAAATTAATAAATCATTAATAATTTTTTTAAATACAACATCTATTAACGTAGATTCATATTAGTTTATTAACTACTTAGTTATATTATATCACTAATTATTTATCTTGAAGGAGTTTATTAAAGCTGTATAGTATATTTGTCGACAGATGGGGTTTGGCTTGGAGCTTCCTACCGCAAAGTATTGTGAATCTCACTACAGCACCTGTCATCAGAAAACGCGGAAAGTCCATAGTGCAATCGTTGAGAAATTATAAAACTTCGATAACGTTTCCCGTGGAGGATAAATTTTCTTGCGTAGATGATATAATAAGCTTCTTGAGATCAACGGCGGAAGAGTTAAACGTAACGCATCACTTTCCTTATTTTTAATGTTAAGTTTGTGGATTATCGTGACGTTAAGTAATTGAGAGCTAATTTTCAAAAGTTTCGCTAACTTTTAATTTTATTACTGCAACAGGTCAAATTGCAAGATTTGCCCGTTCCTGAGGATAGTTTCGACGGCTGGGCGTGTCAAGTAACTGCAAGAGAAAAATCATGGGAGCATTCGCGCAGAAAGCGGCGTTTAGCGCAACAGATTGCATTAAAACGAGCGAAAGGTAAAGATGGCGAGTGTATTGAAGCGAATACGTGCGCTGAAGAAACTTTGAAAACCGAGAACGTCACGACGAATCCGCACGAAGAAAATTCTGATAAAGAAATACCTGACAAAGACGTTCCTCTGCTTGTTTGTAAGCTCTGGGTAGAGGCCGAAAGCCTTGATGATTCTCAGGATGTAATTACACAATCTGACGAGATACTCAGGATGTGGATGGTGTTCGAAAATGGGTATGGAGGTTTGGACGCGTTACATTCGCTGCGACAGTACCTGATAAACAAACTGGGAGTGAGGGAGAAGATTCTAGATAATCCGTCAAAATTTAAAAGAAAGAAAAAGAAGACAAAAGAGTCGCTGCTCTAGTCGTAATCAGGCAGTAAAAAGAATTTAGCGTACAATAAATAGGTTGCAGAAAATTCTGAAGGTTCTTAATTAGATCGCCGCGTTACATATAAAACAATTTATTCCATGCAACATGTTGAAGAAAGTCTGTAAGGATAGTAATGTATGTCTACAGGATAGTATATATAAACCAAGTTTGTAACGTTCTTTTTATTTTATGATATATGTGAAGTTTTGTAATTTTATTTATATAATTCCCCCCCCCCCTCCTCCCATAATGATTATTATTTCTCTCTTTATAATACAATTTGTCTGAGTGCAATGCGGTAATTTGCTATTACGATTATTATTGCAATGCGAAAATGAGCCCGTCGAGAGAGACGGCGACAGAGGTCGACTATATCGATCGGTCGATTAATTGGTTTTTTTTCTATCACTGCAGAAAAATTGCTAGTGCTTTCTTCAGGCCTGAAAATTCGTAAAATCTACGAGGGCTATAACGGGAATAATCAGCATTATTTTCTGCAATAATCAAAAACCTCGCGACACGATTACTATCGGACTATCGATGTCGCGGTCACTACTTTTCGGTCGAACCGCGGCGAGAGATTTCGGATCGGGCTACGAATAGATCCGTGGAGCGGGTAAAACAAATTATAATTAATATTAACAGCGGGATAACAATCGGTTCTTTTACTTACGGTCCTAAGACTATAATCGCGCAACTTGAAATCAGCTACGACATACAATGACTCGATTAACATTTGGCCATTGCGTCCTTAATTACGAACATGATCGGTTAACAATACCATTCGCTACTTCATACTATTATCATCGTCATTCTCGATACCGCATTAGAGATGCCTAGAATATCTTCATATTAAGCAGGCGTGTCTGTTAAGAAGAAAAACCTGAATTAAAGGATATCCATAAAAATAAGAGGAAGCACTTTCTCGCGAATTGTTGTAATAGAAGATGAAATAAGACGAATTATACTCGTATGGATGAACTGTAAACATCGTAATACTTTCTTCTTTTTCTTATCGGTGGTAATTAGGATGGAGTGACGACAATATGCCTGAACGGCACAATATGATAATGTCACGAAAAGGAAAAAAAAATGAAACATTATTGAGTGAATTCGCATAAATGGGTGCATGCGCTAATGTATATTAATGCAGATTAAAGCATGTGTACACACATCTACGTTGCGCACAACATATATGATGAAATATTCAACATATATTTTAATAAATTGCAAAATTACAACATGCAAAATCATACACAAGTCTTGTAAATTCACCTGCTTATGCATGCGTCTTGTGTAATACGACAGCCTTTAATAAGCACTAATACATTCAAGAGTGTCGAAAGGGTTGCGAATTCGCTTTACAAAATAATAGAGAAAAGGAATTAATTTTGAGAGTCTGATACGAATTTAGTCAAGTTTGAACGTTACTTAATTTGATGAAATTAACAACCAGCACCGTCGACGTATTTGTATCACCTGCATTTTGCATGATAAACAATTTGAGCCTTAAAAAATTGCGTGGTCGCGTGCGCGCAAGTGAAGAAATGGTATTGCTTTTTTTGATTTCACGCAATGGCAAAAAGGGAACAATCTCTTTTATCTTAATTAACTTGAAGATATAATCTTCACTTAAAATTGCTCTCTTTAAGCAACATGGCACCTGTGTCTTTATATACATTTGATATAAATGTGCATCTTGTATGCAAATTCAACCTCGATGGGTACATTCCTCCTTTTACCTTCACAAACACACTACCAACGACGGTAATCTTATGTCTCGTCTCTTTTTTTGAGTCTCGTATCCTAATTGCGTTTAAACGGTATAACAAAAACGGTGCAAGTACCAAGTGTATATATATATCATACACAACGATCCTCGCGAGAAATCGTCATTTTTCACGACGGAGGACTAGGGCTTAGAAAAAAGAAAGGAAAGACTACTGTTCGTCGTCGGCGAACGAAAGACTCAGCTCTTCGCCGCCACGCCCGACTCTAAGGCGCCAATTTTGCTAGCTTCCAAGTCTTTTGTTGTCTTCTGCTCGACCTTCTCGACTTTTTTCTCAGTTGCTTTCTTGATTTCTTTATCGTTCTTCTTGGAATCCTTTTCGGTGATTGCCAGGACGGCTTCGCCGTCATCCGGCGAATGTTCCTTTTGCCGCTTTTCGATCTCCGCCTTGAAGTTATCAATATCCTGCTGGCTAATTTGCACGAAGAGTATGCCATTGATAACGTTGAGCATGTCCAGCACAGAGCCCATGCTAGGCGGCTGCACCTGAATCGGTGGCAGGCTTACGCCTGACTTGCCCGTATAAATCTCATTCATCTTCTTTTGTAGCACGACCGCCTGCTGGGTCAGGTGGCGTAAGCAATCGCTGCTTTCCTTCGTTTTCTCGTGCTCCTCGCCCAGTTGCTGCTTATAAATCGCGTAGGTCTCCTTCTCGTTGTTCAGCGCCGCTCGAAAGTCACCCATGCATGACTGCGTGCGTGCTACTAAGTGATACGATACCGCAACCTTCAACGAATGAGGACCGTGATAACGTAGATTCAAGGCTAACGCGTGTTCCAGGAAACGCAACGACAACTCATATTCGCCAACCGCGTGCAGAATCAGCGAGATGTTACTCTGCAAAAATCAAATACGATATTATTATTGCAATTCAAACGTTAACTTTTTGGGAAATTTATGATGCCTTAAAAAATACATAAAACTATCTTATAATTATATATATACACAAAATATAGAAATAACCCGTACTTTGTAACTTTGTAATTTTTATAAGAGGAATTTCTGATTGGACTTACGTCGAGCAAAGCCACTTCCGGATGATCTTCACCGCAGACTAATAATGCTAGATAACGTGCTCTGTACAGTAATCTTAATGATACGGATACTTGCCCGTTGGCAAAAGAATATAAGGCGAGATGTATCTGCAAGCAAAAAACAATACATTATTCATTATCACACTGTAAAGAATATTACATCATTTATATTGTCCTTTTTATATTTTCTGTATAATTCGGTAATATAATACACACAATGTATAGGTTTATGATGCGTAGGATTATTTTTTTTACTTTGCACTGTTATCATTTTAACAACGCTTATTTATTTTAGGAGGATTGTGATATAACTTACATATTCTGTTATGGTGTATGGATGATCAATACCATTAACCCTCTCCGACATGAGCACTGCCTTCTGCTGAGTGGCGAGTGCCTCCGCATGGTCACCCATTATGTAGTTCAATCTTGCTAACATTCTAAGACACTGGGCAATTTCGGGATGCATAGCACCATAGACATTATTCAGAAGATTCAGCGCTTCGCTGATCAACTCATATCCGTCCTTTAAATATCCTTGTTGGATCTTGCTTTGGCCGGTGGTGTAAAAGTTATATGCGTCGCTAGCCTAAAGAAGTTAAGTTGAAGAAATTACTTGGCTTTTTATTGCCACACGCAATTTTATCTTAAACAAAAATTATTCGTTAGATTTTTATAAATTTAAAGACTTCAAAATTCCTTAAATATTAATTTGAGTAAAAAATGTACTCTTTTAAGATTTAAAATTTATAGTTTTCCTTAATTTAATGAATTATTGCTTCACACATTGACTTTTAAATTTTTGATTAGCTATCAGTTAATTAATCTTGTTTGTATGCATTTAAGATTGACTACTTACTCTAGGATTGATATGTTTGACGACGGGGAAGATGTTCAATATGTCTTCTTCGAAGAACGTCGCGCGGTTCTTGTTTTCGAAATTGTATTCGCGTAGTAGTATCTGAATACCGGTCTTGACGCAGAAGCCGCGTAACAGTGAAATTTTTTGTAAATGGAAGTGTTCTATCGTAGCTTCCACAGATTCCGGACTCGGTGTTTCCCAGTCGTAATAAGCCTTTAAATCACCCTTAATTTGCTGCCATAACGATTTAGGCGTCAACGATGCCCACTCTACTTCCGACTGCAGTGGCCCGTTGTTCCTCCCCTTGCGTTTATTGCGGCGTTTGGCAGTTTTGCTCTGAAGCTGAAATAAAAAATTACTTCAATTTAGCTAGTAAAATTTAATTACACGAAGTATAATCTTCTTAGTAACTATTTGTTCTTCACTGTTTTTATTATTGACTTACAATTAACAAAATCTCAATCCTCTTAATCGTTACTTAACTTGACCGTTAATTAATTAATTAATAATTATGCATGAATTATAAATGTGCTACAATTAATCATACCTCTTCTAGATTTTGTTGCGGGTGTATAATCTGTGCCGACGACAGCAAGCAATTCAGAAAGTGGCTGACGGCCGCGGATAGACTCATCAATTCCGTACCCTATAAAATGATACATTTACACAATTGTCTCTTGTATATGTATTAAACATGCCGTAATTTTATCTTGCACAACTAAATATTGTACCTGCATGTAAGAGGTAAAAATGTGTTTGGCCGATCGGAGGATCAGCTCAGATACAGCAATGCGGTTGAGATACTGCAACTGTGGTACCGCGGCTAACATAGCCGCCAATTTACCGAGATAGCGAATGTTAATGCCTCTACCATGGAGAGCCTCCACTAACGTGCTACCGTCCATCGCGGCCGCTGTATGATCCAGGCACTCTCGAATCTGGAACAAAGATTTTCTTGAGAAAAAAAAAATACAATTGTACAATTATAAGTACATTCAGAAACAATCCACATTTCGCATCTAATTGCAGAAATACTAAAAACTTGTGCTGCTAAATTTTACGACGAACTTACGAATGTCGGCAGTTGCACAGTGAGCAAGAAGTCCGCGGCGTCCTTCACCAACTGCTTCTGCTTCTTCAGATCGGGACCATTAGGATCTGGATGCTTGACGCCGGGCGAGAACACGTCCGGATTGAATCTCACGTCGAACTCGGCTTCTCGTAGACTACCCACCGCCGTCGCCGCTCTTCGTACTACCTCTCTCGTGCTTTCCTCCACTATTGCCCAGAAATAAACCTTGTTACAAAACTAGTTCTCTCTCGGCCTTATAACAATATATTTCTTTATAATTTATTCTTTTCAATTCTTTCTTCTTTTTTCCTAACGTTCTCTCAATGTTAATAAAATCCTGATAATTCTAATAAATTCTGATAATTAGTAAAATTCTGAAGGCTGTTTCTTCACATATATGATCCTATATGGTCAATGCATGCATGAAAAGATATAACACGCACGTTCTTGTTTCTCACCGCCTGTGATTGAGTCAGTGATGCTCTCGACAATCTTCTTAGCCTCGTCAGCCTCTATTAGAGATTGAGCGCAGTCTTCCTTGTTACTGTCCACTGTTACAATGGCAGTCGAATCTTCCTTTTTGTCCTCCTTCTTATCTTCCTAAAATTATTGGTCTGTACTATCTTGTACACATACTATCTCAAGTTATTCGTATTTGAGGAATAAATGTAATGAAATATGAAGTATAATATAGAAAAATATCTGTTTACATGTACCTTTACAGTCGTCTCTTTTTCCTTTTGAGATCTTCTAACTGATGTAAGCTGTTGAAGATGAACGGCCGCGTGCTTGATAAATTGAACGTACCTGGCCTCGACAAACGAGTCTATAAGTTCCTGCCGCAGACAGGCCAGTCTGTGCTTGTGTTCCACTGGGAAACCTAAGGCTCGTGCTTCTTTGCTCAGTTCCACACCTTCAACTGAACGAGAAGAATGTTTTTCAAATGAATAAAACAGCTTCTTTTTCACATTATAGTAGAATTAGTACTATTCGACTCACGTTTCAGGAAATTTACATCGGGTGGGAAGGTCCTCAACAAATCGAGCACATAATGCCGCGAATCGTTACCAATGATACCCTTGCATTCCACACTGCTACAAAGTTCGATTTCCTCGCTTGCGTCGTTGATCACTTTATGAGGAAGAATTTTCAACTGTTGCCCAGCTTTGTTTAACTAAACGCAAGTATTAAAAATATTTCAGTAATAAGACACATTAGAAGATACTACGATAATTATAATGACAGTAAAACCATTAACTCTTTTCTTTAGTAAAAAAACTAATTAAACTAAAGAAAATTTATTGAAGAAATTAAACGAAAGAAAAATGTAAAAGTAAGATTAATCGAAACTAAAAAACTGTAATAACTAATTAATCAATTCCTTAACAGCTTTTACATTGTAAAAAAAACCATTAATTTACTATTTTTATCTCTTTTTCAATATTTTTCTCAATAATTTTATTATTATTATGCAGATTTTAGTTATGTATTTTGTTTATTTACCAATTCAAGATACTTTGGATGCGTGAGAACCGTCTTCCCAAAGTCGATCGACCCATAGACCACCGATTGTTCTTGCTCGCGTTCCAGGATACCTGGTATGATAGATTGCGCGGTGACGCGGTAGCCTCTAAAAAATTCACATAGAACAGATTATTAATTAAGAAACACACTAATAAGAAACCCCAGGAAACACACCTATAATCGATGACGACGGTGCCGAGAGTATAGAGACCGGGTAAGTCCACAGCCGCATATACTCGGACACCTTGCAGATCATTGCGAGGCGCAACAAAGGCCGCAGCGTCACCGCCCAACTCCTTATAATGATCGCGCACGTCAAAGCCGAGCGAGAAAAAGATGTTGTTCCAGATAAACATCTGCATTTTAGCTTCCTCGCCAGGATTGATCGCCATCACGTTGCCATCGATAACCGCCACCGCTCCGCGAGTCGCGGCCGCTACGAAGTCACTGTGGACCTAAACAATGCAAAAATAATTAATTATTAGGAATTATTTAAGAACTCATTATTAAAACTATTAAAAAGTAACACTTATTTTCACTATTATATTATTCCCATTTTAAAATTATTATTCTACATTTATAAACATAATTAAAAAAGGAATGATTTCCCATGAAAAAATAAAAGATAAAGAATATAATTTTCTCTGTACTATTAGTTTGGAGACATTATATTGTATATTATTATATCAAGAAAAAGGATTAACGGCATACCTTAAAAATGGCACGCTCTCGTAGCAATCTTTCGGGAAGGTTTTTACGCGGTAATTCCCTCGTAGTTTGCAGTTCTTCGTTCCAATCGCGTGTTTGGCCCGGGATGTGTTCCTCGTATCCCAACTTAGAGGAAAAGGCTAAGAAGAAGATTAATTAAATTAAATTTCTATAACAGTTTTCGCAAGCGGTATTAATCCATTAGCACTTTCGAGTGATTAAAGTCAAATGTAACACAGGTAAATGAAGTAGACTTCGGTTAGAGAAGTTTCTCTACTACTTCCAAAACTTACTGTCTTCCGCGCGAATTGCATCAATGGTGTGTTCGATTTGCGGTGCGCTCCAGGCATACAGCTGATAAGGTGTGGCCACTCGTTCGAAGGGATGCCTCTGAGTTCTGCGCCGTTGCATAGAAGCAAATCCTCGTTTAAAGGTTGGACTGAGCTGATTCAACAGCTCGATCAAACTGTGACATAAATGGCTAGGTGTAGCTGGTTTAGGATTAAACACTTCTTTGGTTGACTGGTTGACAAAGAAACCTCTGGCGCACGCGGTCAAATAATACTGCTTGTCCTCCAATGTGACCACGTGTAAGTATATCAGATCGCCGTGAAGTTTTCTGTGGCCAGGTGGTGGATTCCATCCTGACGTTGTTAGGACCTAGGGAAAATACAAAAAAAATTTAGAAACCTTTTGTTTTTTTCTTTCTTGGTAAAGGTAGAATCTAATTTTGAATTTTTTTTAAATAAAAAGAATACTTAATCATCTTTGAGCAATTTTACTCCAAAGCGATTAATATTCATCATTTTGAATAAAATTAGGATAAATATACATAATCTTTACGTTTCTTTAATAAATTTATCTAAGCTGTATTCTTTAGATTTATGAAAAGATTTTCTAATATCTACTTTCCGAGATAGAAAATTTGCATCCAAACTAAAGAACTTTTCAAGAGTTTGATCTTTCTTAGACTTTTAAAGAAAGTTAGAAAAAATATCAATAATACAGTATTTTTATCATGTCAATTCAATATGTAACATATCTTTTCTTATTTTATTCCTTTCCAATTCCTACGATTAAATTATTAAATAACTTCAAAAATTATGTACCTTGAGACACGGCGGGCACTTTTGCTCCTTCGCCTGCGGTTGGAGAGGCAACAGGGGTCTATCCCTACAACCGGGTATAATGTAATCGGGTGGCGTGCAATCGACCGAATCCGCCCGGGTCTTCTTCTTCTCTAGGATATCACCGTTCGTGACAACATTGAGAAACGACAGACTGCTGCACTCGACGCCGTTGTAAGCGTCCGCGGGATCCACAGACTTCAGCAGATCGCGTACGTGTCGCACATGTATGCGCGCCTCCCGCATCGTGTACGGCTCCTCCACCACTTTGATGATCGAGCCGTCCTTCAGGCCCTCGATATTCTTCAGTTCGGCGAAGTTGTCCAACGTGTTGCCATCCAGCTGCAGTGAAAAGCACGTGCGGTGACACGTGTCTTCGCGGTCCATAAGTAACTGATGAATTTCCTGCAAAGAAAAGACATCAGTAAAGAGTAAAGATATTAGTTTAGGCGTTGATTTCATCGAAATACTTTACAGAAATCTTGCCATAAACTTAACATAAACATAACATAATATAATAAATATGACACAAAGCAATGAACAGAAAGTTTTAATAAACAAAAAGGGATATGCCATTAAAAAGAAAAAGTTAGAAAGTAAAATTAAGTTTAAAGTTAAAATTAAGTTGATAAAGACAGTTCATTAAGTAACCTAATAATATAATTAATTGAAACAGTATGTTTTTAGGCAGTGTACACATGACACTTTTATTATTCGAAAGACGAACGGTTACCTGTACGAGCTCCATACTGGACACCTGAATGTCAAAGGGTTCAGAACCGGGACTGACAATCTTGACAGTGAAGCCCATGTCCTGAATGAAAACAACTTCTTGCTCATTCGAGGCATCCTTCTCCTTGTCAGTGACGTCTTTCTCGTTCTTATCACTGTTTTTATTGTCTTCATTCTTCTCCTTTTCACCTTCCTTCGTCGCTTCAACTTCCCCCTTTTCCACAACGTTCTCCGTGGCCGTGCTCGTGCTTCCATTTTCATCTGCCTCCTTGGTCACTTCTACGAATAATCCATCATATGTAAGGAATAGTTCCACGAATTATCTTATAGACTTTTTAGTATTATATAATTAAGAAATGTATTTAAAAAAAAATACTAAGAGATCCTATACTTTTAACAAATCAACTGAAGAAAAAGGGGCTTAATGCCATAACAGAGTATTCGTCTTTAATAATATTTCTGTGTGAATTTTTTCCAAATCAATAAATACCGACAAATAATCAACAATTGCGGTTTATTGGTTTGGAATAAGTATACAAAAAATTCATATAAAAATATTAAAGACACGAAGACTCTGAGAGTCCGTTTTTTTTTTCAATTATTTTATCAAAATCCCATTAAATTTATTAGTGTATATAATTGCTTAGATTTTTACAGTTTTAGGAGTTATTAACACACAAATAATCAAAAGATACTAAACTCAAATACATCTAAACTTTCAAATTTCTTTGAAAATAAGTTTTATTTACAGAATAACTTGGAGATTTGACATTATATCCGGATCTCTATTTAATACATTTCATTATACGAATTCAGATTAGACGAAACCGTCTAGTCCTAAGTGACAAGATAAATAAAAATAATTAATTAAATCAGAATTAAGAGAAGAAATCACAGAATACAATGACTCGCTCTCGCCCTGACACTGAAAGGAACACGACGCATTTACAAGATATAAATATATCTTCGAGTCAAAGTAGTTTCACGTTGTCAGGCGCACTTTCCGATGCACTCTCAGACGCACTCCCTCACCACTCGCATTCACCGGTGCGCTTATAAATAAGCGGCAAAGTAAATAGTACGCACCGTACTATTTATATTAGGGCACGTGTTTGCAATACGCATCGGCTTCGGAGTACCAGCAACGATCTATGTCAAGAGAATGCCTCTTGAATCGTTAGCAGCAATAATAATTACGTTAGCTTTTGTCATAACAACATTTAGTCTTGTCGATTTAGTGTTTCTCATTCCCTGGAATCTCTATTTAATTTAATCCCTTATTATATTATTTGTTAAAATCTATCAGTACCAATTAAACTAATATCTATTAATATAAATCATTTTATACGTGGGTGTTTATCTTATCTCTTTCTTATTGCATCCTTCTCGTTCTTTCTTAATCGCTTTAATCGTTATTATTAAAACGAACGAAATTATATTAATTATACTAGTTTCTATAAAATTAAATTCATCTAGATGCATCTTTTTCAGTCAAAAACGCTAGTATTTTCTTATTATAATTAATAACAAGAAGTTTTGTTTTTATAATGGTCGAATCGCATGCTTGGCATTCCGATTTTAATAGTTCATAAAAATGTTTAACCGCGCAATTAACACATAGTTTTACACAAATGATCGCAATTTTCCACCAAGGACGCCATGTCACGTTTCGTAAGTATCGTCCGACTTCGAGTAATCGTCAACGACAGCAGTCAAGTCGCGGCTATTGATAAGAGACCTGTCCCACAATTCAAGTGCCGAGAATCACATAAACCATGAGTTTAGAAAAAGTCGACAAGACACAAAAACAAATTCTATAATTTAAATAAATAATCCGTATATATTAAATTTTGTTTCTCTTTAGTGATTCTTTACGCGTGTGGACACTTGAATCACGAGGTAAATTGAATTAAGTAAGAGATGTTACAATCATATCTTCTATGTAATAAATGAAAACTCATCCTTGACAATTAGATAACGGAATTTTACGGTTTGAGACACTTCGTACACAACTATTCCTTCTCATTCTTTTTATTGGCGCTTATCGCCTACTTTGCTGTCTTATCACCGTGTTATCGGTTCCATCGTCGTTCTGTGTAGAAGCATTGTACTCCTGTTACAACGCGGTACGTGTTAACGTGATGCAGAGATAAGACATTTTATCATAAAATACGTGATAAATGGTGGGAAGGATCTATTTGGAGAAGGACCAGGAAGATTACAATAAATATTATCGAGAAGTATATTTAGAAATAACATAATAATAGTAAAATATCGTAAAATAACGTGTTATATTTGAACTTGATATGCTTAAAGGATGCCATTTAAAAATCTTTATCTTAAATATATAGCGTTATAAAGAATAAAAAAGAATAAGAAAAAAAATTAACTTCAGTCGAACGGCTCAACTAAAAACTAATATTTAAAGTTATTGAATTTTGAAGAACTCACCAATTGTCGCATACGTTTTATAACTTAATTATTTCGGTTATTACGGTTATCTGTTATTAGCTGTCTAAGTTTCGAAATAAAATTCACTAAAAAGAGGCTGCACTTAAGCGGCGTAAACAGATGATAACAATATTCACGGCTATGTGGTGACATTATTAGGACATCGCTGCTAATAATTATCGCGAACGAACAATCGATATTATTCATCCATCTGTCTCTAAAGCGGAGAGTGTTGATAAATGCCATCGCATCAGTCTCATTTATGCGGCAATGCGAAATTCGCGCGTGGCTTTAAAATATCATTCATAAAACCCCCTCACGACCAGATGACCATCAATAATCGCGAATTGCCGCGCGCTTTTCTTCTCGCCATTTAATTTAATTCACCGACGCGATGCCCATGACGGAATCGTGATGCGGTATCGTCGTCAGTTGACCCTGGTGAGGAAATGATCGATTAGTCACGTTTTTCAATATAATTCTATATATTTTTTCATACAGTCTTCCAATTCAATCTCCTAAATAACTTTCTTTTGAATTTCTTAAGCACACCATGTATCGAAAATCATCAAATACTTTTTCATAAGAAAACTTGAAATACAATTTGGAAACGTAAAAAATATAACTCGCGAACAGATTTATATTGCCATAATAAAAAAAAGATTAAAAAATTTAATGTTACAGATATCTGATATTAAAGATTTATATTATGAATTAAGAAATAAAATTAATTTTTTAAATAGGTAATAAAAGATTTATTTAATTTAAGGAGCAAATTTTAAATTATGCATGCCTATTTTTGCGAAAATCAATCCCAAAGAATACGTATATCTAGAAATAATCTGTAAGACCTCCCAATTTTGCAGACGTCTACTCAAACAAACAGAATCTATGTCAAGAAATTGAAAAGGCGGACGTGAATATATAAACTTGAAGATAGATATATGGGGTAGATGGCTATACCATTTACTGCTAAATATAGAGTCCAAGCGACGGGTTTACTGTACGGGAGTTATGCGAGTTCACGATGCGCCGGAGACACGTGAGGAGGATCGATTTAAATACGCAAGCTCAAAGGTGAAAGTACGAGCGTCAGCGTTAGCTGCAATTGCGCCAGTTAGTAGCCCGAAGCCCGACTCGATTATCATCGAGGGATGTTTGTCTGACGTGCAGAACTCGGGCGGCACAATATAACAGCCGGCGCCGATAACCCCGGCTATCGATACCGGTACCCTCGGCGACTCCGCATGGGCATTGTTCCCTTGATACACGTGCACAAGAGGCGGATCGTTAACACGAGACTCTCTTCCCTCCTAGCTTCTAATTAAACCTGCAAATACACGAGCGGTTACACAGGGCTCTCGCGCCGCGTCTGGTCAAGTTTCTCAGGTCTTCTGGGTTTTCTGATGCAACTCTTATATTAGAATTGTTAGAGTAGTTAAACGTTCGTACAAACTGACGTCTCGCCGCGGACTGAAAATATTGTTACTTGACGCTTAGAACAATTTTCTAATCTGAGGACAATTGTTTTTTGAGAATTTTATGAGCTTCAAATTTTTTCAAGCACACACGTGCTATTCATCCGTTCCACGTCCGAGAAGGAAAAGTGTGTCCTGAAAAGTATTCCTCGGTGAGTTACATCCTTCAAACCCTCCCGTCAATCAACGTTGATCTTTGAAAGAGGAACACGTGTTTCATTGCTTCTCTCCCTATACTTTTTCCACTTGTGTCGGTTGAGCAAAAAAAGCAAACCCTAACAAAACAATTGAGAAAATGATTTTATCTCTCACAAAATCGAAAAGAAGATTATCCGAATGGCAAATTCAAAGGCAAATCAACCCCAGAAGATTATCTAAAATAGGTGTCTGGATAATTTCATTATGATTGTACATCAATAGTCGTCGCATTGTCGCAAAGATAAATCTTGCAAATCATTCGAAATATATTTCTAGTCTTGAAAATATCAACATTCGTTCTAATCACGAATACATTGCATCATATATTGACGTCATTCTGAGCATCGGTGTTGCATCACCCCCGGTCGTTATCTTATGTTATAGTATATTATCATCTCGAAACGTTGATTATGTATGGAAATTCGTACATATCGCTAAAATCGACACATTAATATATATCCGATTTCAATCCGGCGTTCACGATCATACCGTGCATTGTGCAACATGCATCCTAATCCTAAATATTACGTCATGCTGTTCGTTTCGCTTTAAAATTCAAGACTTGTAAGTAGGAACGGTATCCGCGGAGGCTCGGCGTTCACGCAGAATCGATATTTCCGATCGATGTTTTCGTCCCGAGCACAGCTGGAGATGTATTACGTAAATGCGATTACGTTTGCGGCACGTGTGTCCTCGTTATCGTCGTGAGTGACGATCTACAGACGTACGGATCATTGGCATCCCTTTAGAACCGAATCGAGAATGCTCGCTTGGAAAATTCGTCATGGATCGGCCGAGCCTCGTGAGTTCTCATTCCGATTTGCTACCGAGTTTTGGGGAATCCCGACAAGTCGCATCTTTATCCGAACTGCCGAAATTCCCGACACGTACTCGAAGCGTCCATCGCTAGTGTTTTGGAGTTTGGCAGGTAAACGCCGGTTTTTCAAATTTCTCAACTGCGACTTTGTCGCACGAGAACGGCAGGACCTTGCACCGTAATCTCGTGCAGTTCCGTTCGCAAGTACATTGGCAAGTTTTCGAGTATCTGAGTACCTTGCGAGAAGCGGCTCGATCTAATAAGAGACCACGACAAGTTCCTCGCTCTCGGTAACTTCCCAGACAGACATGTCCAAAATCGGGACAAGGCCGGTATTCATAGTTATTTAAGACCGTCTTAAGTTCAATCTTAAGATGTCATAAACCAATCACAGAACCATATTAGCGTCTTAAGACATTACTTAAGACGATCTTGAAGACTATTATGAATACCGGCCTAAGACGTCTTTTTAGATGTTACATCATAAGATGTCTTAATTTTAGTTCTAATTGCACGACACATGCCGTCCCTAAAGTTCAATTTCATTTTGTATGTATAATAAACTGTAATATTTTTACATCAAGCAAATATTGTCGTCAGGTGACAGTTCTATGTGCCCAAATTTTTAATTTCTTTTCGTTTTTGATACAAAATCGATTGTCGTACTTCTAGATTTTTGTGCGTACTTTAATTGTGTAAAAGAATTTTGCAATTCTGTAAAGCCAATTCAAAGATATCTTCTAATAAAAAGATGTAATAATTCTGCTACTTAAAAATCAAGACATAAGAGGTCTTGAAGATGTCTTTAAGATATCTTCTGTCCCGATTTTAGACATGCTTGCTGCCTAGGTTTTTCCGAATATCTCCGCGACTCTCCATGACTCTCGAGAAAGGTCTCGATGCGACTTGACCGCCCGGAAGAATCTCTTATCTTTGAGAGCGAGTTTGGCGGCGATTTCCAGTATTTCCACAGGTACGAAGGACGGACCGTCTCGGCGTGACGCAGCTGTGATGTGGTAAAGAGGAAAGGGAAGAAATGCGGATACAATTCACTCAACATTCAGCTCGAGAAGAAGACGCTTTCGCCGGCCGGAAGGGAGGTCGGTAAGAAAATTCGTCCATTGGCGCCGCGGCGCGTCTTCTGCTAGGCCCCCCCCCCTCCGCCGCCGACGTCCCTCCTCGTGCTATACCGCGGCTCACATGACCCCGTGTGTCGAGATTCGCGCAATTCGTAGAGTTACATAACGCGCCTCCTCGCGCTCTATCCCACTCCCTCTCTATCTCTCTCCTCGCTCGATCGAGGCCGGCTTGCCTCGCGCTCGATGATCTGAACGACGAAGCAAAACGGTTCCGACGAGCCGCGCGAGCCGCCGTCCTCGTCGGGAATTACGAGACGAGGACGGTGTCGTCCCCGTCGAGGGATTACATAACGCTCGCGGCTCGCGGATCGTCGGCGCGCGGCGGATTAACCTTAAAGAAACGGAGCGCGGCACCCTCGTGCGGGCGCGCGAGCATCGGTACTGACCGGTCACCTTCGTGGCATCGTGCGCCTGATCGCCGTTCAGCAGGGGTATCTTCGCGCTGCCGGTCTCCCGCTCGGACGTGTCGATCTGTGCGCCGACTGCCATTTCCGCGACTAAGCCACTCGGATTGGACTACGAAGAACGAAGAGAAAAACGGGAACGATAAAGACGACGACGACGACGACGATAGGGTGTACCGTGACGACGCGGTTTTCTATTTCCTCCGGCTGCCTTTCTCCGCTCGTGTGAGCCACGTTCTCTCTCCGTCCGTTCGTCCTTTACTCGCTCTCCTCGTTGAGATTTACGGTCACGCGCACGCACACCCTTTTGAATCGTTCGTCCGGGACGGAGAGCGACGACGACGTCCGACTTTTCAACGGGGCGGCACACTACTCCGGCACACTGCACAGTATATACTGTGACTCCGGTGCGCGCGAATCCCACGGCTTGCACGTGCGTTTCGAACGGGGTACAGCCTGCTGCGCGGCTCGCGATTGGTCCGTCGCGGCGGCACGCGATTGGTCCGTGCGCCCCCGGTGCTCTTTTTGCGTGTGCTAATAAATAATGAAGTCCCTAGAAACGCATTCCGCAGCGAATTTAGCTCCGGTTCACTGATCGGCAATTAAGGGCCGATATCACAGTCTCCGATTAATCCCGGTCTACAATAGGTGTTTTAATGCTGGGTCTACAATGGAAGTCGCAAAGTCGTGACTTCGTGAGTCGCAAGAATTGACCAATCATGCTGGGTCTACAATGCGAGTTGCAAAGTCGTGAGTCGCAAGAATTGACCAATCACAGTCGATTATTCTCCTCAAATTCGACTGACATTGGTCAATTCTTGCGACTCACGACTTTGCGACTCGCATTGTAGAGCATAAGCCCTAAGCCGTAAGAAATTGATCAAGCACAGGCTGCGGTCCACTTGACGCTACAAATGCTTCAAAGCATTCCTCTTCTCTTTTCTTTCAATGAAGAAAGAAGGAGAAAAAAAACGCTCCAAGACTGCGTTCGAAAACGTCACTCGAGTGCACTCGAGTATACTCCCTTCTCTTTCTATCTCAGCGAGTTAGAAGGAGAAGGGAGTATATCCGTATGTACCCGGGTGACGTTTCCAAACGCAGCCCAAAGAATTTGTAGCGTCAAGTGGAATATGAGGAGAATACTCGACTGTGATTGGTCAATTTCTTAAGGCCATTGATTAATTTGCCCAAGTAACGTCATTAATCACTGTAGGAGCGATTAAACCCGGCCCTGTCGAAAACGCTATTTGATTTTAAATTGTGATTAACTTAATCGGTTATTAATAGAAAACCATCAAACGATATCTTATTTTTTTATATAAATAAAATTATTAATTTCTTGTATTCTTTGATTTGTAAAACAAGATTAGAAACATTAAAATGTATATTTATTATTGACTACGTTTACTCGGCGGCTTGTAATCCGGTTGAATAACACTTTAATACCGTATATGTTATTCGATTCAAAAAATTTTTTTATTATAATGATCATTTAGATATGAGTCTTTTTTGATACTTAAATTACAACTTTTTAAATATATAAATATCAAAAATTGATTCAAATGTTTAGAATATTAAAATTTAAATGGTCGTTATAATCAAAAGAAGAAAATTTTTAAATCGATCGGATAGTATATACAGTAGTTATTAAACCGGATTATAAGCAGCCGTGTAAACGTAGTCAATAATTATATACGAATTGTGCATAATCTGCATTTGATAGAAATTAATAGATATAAATGGTGCGTTTCTAATAATTCACTAGATTGCACGCGTGCTAAAAACGACGAGTCGCATCGCGTGCATTGGTTGCAATTTTCAAGCAGCTTTTCAAGAAACCGAAAATCACTTTCTACGCTATCGAGTGACGAGTCTTGAAAATCGATCTGCAGGTTTCTACATCCCTGGCGGCTCCTAACCTAACGGTGCGCGCGGTGCGAGATATTTGTCGGCAGAGTTGTTTGTATACGTGAAAATAAGAAACGTTGCGTTTCCAGGAAGATCGGCGCGGCACGGAGGAAAAATTTCTAAAACGACCTCGACTTGAAAGGACTGCCCGACGAGACCGCGAGTAAGGTTAGACGCCGCAAGGATGTCAGCAGAGGAACAGCCGGAATTTCGATTGGGACCGGATCCTAATGTCACTTATCCTATTCGGGTCCAGTATTGCGGGAACTGCTCGCTACCCATCGAGGTAAGTCGCTACTTTCGATATCGATACGAAGAAAGTGTACTCGATGACGAAAATAGACGAGTCGCCAATGACAATCGTTAAAATGAAATTAATTATAACTGAAAATTAATTATAGCATATCGTATCTTAGAGAAAGAAAAAAAGTAATAAACGTTTTGCACTAACTTTTTCATCTCTTCCAACGGGATAATGTGAATCTCACAGAAGAACGGAATTGATAACGAAGAGGTTTGTAACTCCAATTAAGGTCCAATTGTTGATTTGCAGTACTGCGAATACTACCCGGAATATGACAAGTGCAAGCAGTGGCTGGAGAGAAATCTGCCTACCGAATTTGAGAAGATGAAATTAGGTAATTATGGAGAATTTTGATCACCGGAGACAGTTGGACAGTCGGAGGTTTTAATTGAAAGATTATGTTCTAATCCAGCTACAGAGGATGGCTCCACCGAAGTCAGCACAGGGGAGGACGAGAAGAAGCGGCAGAAGCGAGGCGGTAAGGGTATGCTGAAAACTAAGAAGAAAGAGGATATACCACGGTTGGTGACCATCTCTAGGGCACCTAGAGGAAAGAAGAAATCTGTCACAGTTGTAACTGGCCTTAGCACTTTTGGTAACACATCAAATCGACCCTTTAAACGGATTGCAAAACAAATAATTCCAATGTTGAAAAATATATATTCTTTACAGACATCGATTTGAAGGTAGCAGCGAAATTTTTCGGCAGCAAATTTGCCTGTGGATCCAGCGTGACTGGCGATGACGAGATAGTCATACAGGGAGACGTCAAGGATGACTTGTTCGAGGTGATACCTGAGAAATGGCCACAAGTAAGTTAGTTTTAAAAGGAGGAACAAAGAATAAAAGCCATCAAACGGAAAAGTTTCTTAATGGAAAATTCTGCTCTTTTTCAGATTGATGAGGACTCTATAGACGATCTTGGAGATCAAAAAAGATAATAAGGCTATCCACTATTACGCACGCACAATAATTTAATTATACACTATTTCCAGTCGTGTTTATTATAAATAAAATGTACATACGCAAAATATATTTAAATAAGTTATTTTTTAAGATCTAAAATTAGGTCTCTTGTTCTGCGTCCTGCTCATCTCCCCGCACATTTGCGACGATCTGAAGCACGGTCTCCACTTCTTCCTCTGACAGCCGTTCCTCGCTCTCTTCAACCATCTGTATAGAAACATTTTCAAAATAGATCTATAGTCCATTGAGATATTCAGAGACTCAAATCTCTCCTTTACACCGCTTCCTAATTAGGATATTTGTTAGGAAAGAAGGAACCGTACCAATTGTATCTCGAGTGGTGTAGTGGGGCAGAGGTTGAGAAGAGTAAGCTTCTCGGCCTTAGTCAATTTGATGGGTTCCATCGCTTTTAGGAACTCGCGGATTTTCTCTGGATTCTGCTTCTTGCACGGCGTGTCTTCCAGATATTTGATCGTCTGATAAGTAATGGTCGCGAGCTGATTCATCTGTTTCTTATAAGACTTCGTGTTTTGCAAGATATTCAGAACTTCGTAATTGCTCAGAAGGGTGTTCCAATTTCCTTTTATGCTGAAAGTTTGACGGCGGTAAAACCTAACGATTATCGCGAGCGAAACGAGATTTAACGAACTTGATAACTTACACTTTCATGTTGTGTCCTCTTGAATTGAATGGGGTTTTATAATGACGATTCCAAGTAGTTGCGACTTAATAAGATGCTCTCTTTTTTAATGTGCGACCGATTAGTGATTAGTGTTATGGTACCCCTTTAACTTTGTCAAATTTCGAGGTTAGGACGCCCAGTAATTAACACCTTTTTTTAAATATCCAAAGTGCGCTGATTCTTCACTTACGATAGTTTCACGATTATTAATCCACGAATTCAAGATAATCGTCGTCTTTCTTTGGACGCATGTTCCACGCGGTGTTCCTCACGTTTCTGACATGCTCTCGGCCTCACCGGCTCCGTTTAAGGTCTATCCAGACAAACTTGCATAGGTGCATAACCATATGCATAAAGAAACGGATTGGTCTATTTCCTTATTATGCACATGCATATGGACCAATCAATTCTCTTATGCTTATGTTTATGGGCTTATGCAAGTTTGTGTGGATATAGCTTTACAAGTACAACGTCTATTCGTGTGGAGCTGTCGTCACACGGATAGAGACGGAGCGTCTCTGTGTAAGCAAGTGGAGGGGGAAAAACGCTGGTGTGCTCGGGCTTCGGGCTCGAAGCCTCGAAATCGCACCACGCGTCACGCGTCTACATCCGTTTGCACTTGTTTGCTGTTCCGCGTCAAATGCAGTGGTTCTTTGCACCGGACGTATTACATATATGTAATATGTGTGATGTACTCATCTTACGTCCATGTTCGCAACTGCAGAACTCTCTGCACATTTCATCTCTTTCTCTCCGCCTAATTATACATATGTATATATCCTCATTTCGGAACGCAGAAGGTGCACCGTGTGACTACGAAGAGCGTACTCGAGAAACGGACTTGCGATTGTTTCTGATTACTCTGATTCCAAAAACGTTGTAGTACACACGTGCGTTACAACAGAGGCTGCGTTCGCTTTGGACACTTTCGTGCTGAAAGCATTCAAAGCACTCCATCTTTTTTCAACATATAATGAGCAATAAAGATAGACTGACGCTTTCGGCACGAAAGCGTCCAAAGCAAACGCAACCAGAGTCCAAACTAAAAATTCGGTTTTTGGTTTCAATTTTGGCCAGTTTCGGCGAAAAATCGGAGTTTTGGTTGGGTTTTGGTTTCGGCCAAAATTGAGAAGAAATTTCGGAGATGTAGCCGAAATTATTTATTTTTCACAGAATTTCCAAAGACTTGTTTAACAAATATTTTTATTTTATGTTTAAAAATGTCGTTATTATTGAAATAATATGATTGTGATACTACAGATATATTAACATACTACAGATTTTTAATAATTAATAGGATGTATTATTGTAATAGTAGGATTGTGATAATACGTGTAATTAATAATTAAATTATATTTATAAAGAAAAAGTGTACATGTATAATATATATATGTAAAGTTGAATAATAACTATTTAGTTAATTTAGTTATTTAGTTAACTTTTAAAAGTTAAAAGTTAAATAAAAAAGTTAAAAAGTAACTTTTTTATTTAACTTTTATTAGCTTAATTAATTTATAATGAATTATAATGAATAATTTTTAACTTCAACTAGTTACTTTTAAAACACATAAACTTATTAACTTTTTTCTCACATTATAACATTTTTTTATCTTTAAAGATTAATATTTTTTTTATGTAATTTTGCTCAACTATTATCAATATTTTTTAATTATTGATGGTATCTCTTTGTTTTTATATATAATTGTCAAAAAGCATGTAGAGCAGCACAAAGTGAAGTACAAGGTTACTTTCATTTTTTGTTAATTAAAATTTTATTTTTATTTTATTTTTAATTATTATTTATTGTCTATGTAAAAATCACTATGTTTATCTACATATAATTCTTATAACTATTATTAGTTTTTTCTAATTGTAAAAGAAAAAATACATTCCTATATAAAAGATAAAATTTCTTTATTATTTCGTATATATGTATAACTTAACATTACAAATAAATTAATAAATTTATTTGATGATTCATATTGTAGTTGTTTTGTTATTTAGAGTAATCTAATTTAAAAAAAATTACGACATTCTAATTTAATATAAATAATGTTTTTAAAAATTAACTTTTAATTTAATTCAAGTTAATTTAATTTTAAAGCAACTTTTAACTGACAATGAGTTAGTTTTTTGTGTATGCAACTTTTAATGTAACTAAATTAATTTTATAAGCCATAACTATAACTTTAACTTAACTTAAGTCAAGTTAAAAAACAAATTAACTTACCCAATACTGATGAGTATATATATATGTGCGAGTAAATATATTATACGTATATGGCCTTTCTAGGATTCCCATGAAAGTTTCGATTTCCGATTTGGGTTTCGGCCAAAATTGAAAACGATTTTTTTGGTCGGACTTTAATACAGATACGCAAAAGTTAAAAAAAGAAAAAAAAAAGATTCTTGACCCCGACGTGATTTGAACACGCAACCTTCTGATCTGGAGTCAGACGCGCTACCGTTGCGCCACGGAGTCACATGAAAGAGGCAATCGAATTGCGCACACTTCAGGCCACTAAACTCGACAGCGTAGCCGAAACGCTCACAGCTCACGCGCGCACTTTCTCTCTCTTTTTTTCTCCCTTTCTCTCCACTCGATAAATTAGTCAGATAATTTTTCCATTCCTTTTCCGCTTTCTTTGTTTCTGTGGAAAACATCACAAATTCGAAGCGAAACAACAGAAGAGAGAGTATGTATGTATATATGTATGCATATATGTATATATGTATGTATGTATGTATGTATGTATGTATGTATGTATGTATGTATGTATGTATGTATGTATGTATGTATGTATGTATGTATGTATGTATGTATGTATGTATTAAATGGACGAATTCGTTTTGCCGCCATTTTGCTCGTTTGACTCGGCGTCTTCGCGCCCCGCTGCCCGCGGATTTCGCCAACAATCTCGACGTCGCGACGTTGCGAAGTCGTGAGAATTCGAGGACACACACAACTCCGCGGCGATCTGGGGCATCGTCCACATCGGGTGAGTTCCGCGCGCGACCGGCAACCGTCGTATGGCTCGAGTTCGATCGTTCGTTTCCGTTGGTCGAACGGGATTTTGAATCCGCAGCGCGACGCGAATGGTGGGCGCTGCAAACGTCGAGACGCGTCGGTGATTCCGATCTCTCGGCTCCTATCGTTCGCTGTCGTTCGATCTGGTTCGATTATTATTCCCGCGACCCGCGACGCGAGAACGTCGTTCACGCGGTGGTGAAACGTGATAGCGAGGAGGAGAGATTTGCGAGTTGAGATTTGGCGATTGTCAGCAATTGTGTTGACGAACTTCGCGCGGGAAAGATCGGCGGGCGAGTGTGGGCGCGACGGTGCCGCGTATATAGCGAGACAGGACGATTCTTTTAACAACGTGTTTCACGTGCGAATGAACACGCGTTGACACTTGACAATTTCGTACGATAGACCCCGGGTTGTCCCGGGTCGGGCCGATCGGCGATGTTGTCGGTCAGCTAACCTCGAAACGCATCGCGTGTGCAACGTATGTACAACCGCGGCAGTAGAAGCGGCTCCGGATGGCGAGCGACTCCCAGGCGAGAAGGAGCATCCCCGGCGAGGTCGACATGGAAGCCGACGCGCGGGACACGGGGTATGACACGGACGAGGAGGGCGGTCTGAGGGTGGACGACGAGATATACATCCCTCCACCTCTGAAGAATTTCAACGAGATTGACGAGACCGGATCCAGGCTCATGATCACTAAGATTGTCAACGAAAACTTCAAGAGCTATGCCGGCACACACGTGATCGGCCCTTTTCAAAAGGTAAACATCTCGGCGTTTGTGCCTTGAAGCTGGTTTCTTGAACTGGTTTCTTTTCTTTCAGAGCTTCTCGGCGATAGTGGGCCCCAATGGCAGCGGCAAGAGTAATGTGATAGACTCCATGCTATTTGTTTTTGGCTATCGTGCCAGTAAGATCAGGTCGAAGAAGATATCTGTCTTGATACATAATTCTAGCGAGCATCCTAAGTTGAATAGCTGCACTGTCTCCATACATTTCCAAAGAATTATTGATAAGGTAGCGATAATGACAATTTGCACATCAATATATAAGTACAAGTACGACAGTTATATTAATAAGCTAATTAACTTTTAATCAAATTAATTTTAAGCCTGGTGAAGACTATGATGTCGTTCCTGACAGTGAGTTTGTCATATCAAGGACAGCGTTTAAGGACAGTTCATCATATTATGAGCTTAATAAGAAGAAAGTACAATTTAAAGAGATTGCCAAGCTCTTGAGGTTTCATGGAGTCGATTTGGATCACAACCGTTTTTTGATATTGCAGGTAAAATCACAGAATATTTCATTATAGGTAGAACCCAGGAATAGATTTAACTTTGAAAAGTTAAATGTTTGTGTGAACATACAATATAACTTATTGAATTTTGTTTTTAAATATTTTTTAATGTGTCATTTTTTGACAAATTTTTGTGATAAAACAAGTTTTATGTAGCTATTTTCCTAGGTTAATATAACTCATTCTATACAGATTTGTGGACTATTTTCTATACACATTTAGTATTTTACAAGTTTTCCTATTCTTTTTTCGAAAGAATTAACAAAATATCTACAAAAGTTCATTATTAAACTATTTAAATTATACAGGGTGTTTTGTTTTAATTTCCCTAGGCAAATATCTCGGAAAATATGGAAGATACGAAAAAACGGTTCTTGAGTGATCTTTCTAACGTGATCGATGTTTTCTTAAATGGAATTCCCCAGTTTTTATTGCATATTTTTGTAGCCCTTGTCGAGACGTTTTTAAAACACTAATACAAATCTCAGGAAATTCTTAACGAAAGAGAGCTTTATTATAGTGTTGAAAACGTCTTGACAAGCACTACAAAAATATGCAATAAAAAAAGGGGGATCCCATTTAAGAAAACATTGATCACATTGACTTGGTATTGAAAAGATCACTCAAGATCGAGTCCATAATTTCATTATTTGTCCCCTTTAATATCTTACAATTTTTGTCTCAAACCTTTTTCCATATCTTCCATATTTGCTGAGATATTTGCCAGGGAAAATTATGTAAAGCAAAACACCCTGTATATTCAAAATTAATATAACATTTGTAATGTTAATGTAACACTATATTGATTAAATTTTAATTTTATATGAGCGACAAAAAATAGCATGGAAAACGGTTTTTATAGGGTGAAGTAGAGCAAATTGCATTGATGAAACCTAAGGGCCAACACGAAAACGATACTGGAATGTTAGAATTTCTAGAGGATATTATTGGCACATCTCGTTATAAAGAACCTTTAGAGAAATTAGCGAATAAGGTTGAAGAATTAACAGAACGTAAGGTAGAGAAGCTACATCGTCTCAGAGTCGTGCAAAAGGAAAAAGAGGCCCTGGAGGAGCCTATGCAAGATGCAGTGCAGTATTTGAAGACAGAGAATGCAATAATCAGATTGCAGCATCAGCTTTATCATTGCAAAAGGTGAGTTAAATACAAAAATGTTTTTATATTATTTGATTTATTTGTGGAGTATTACGGCAGCTCAGATAATTATTGAAAATCATGAAATATTTCTGTTAGATCTGAGGCAACAAAGGAACTCACCGAGTGTCAAGAGAAAAACAATGGTCTTGACAAGGAACAAGCCACATTGATGGTCGAGATGAATAATGTTCGCAAACAAAAGGAAGAAAAAATCAAGATTATCAAAGAGAAGAGTAAGAAGTGGGACGCTCTGCAACGGCAGAAAGACGAAACTACGGCGAGGTTTGACGAAGTGCGTAAAAAGGATGAATTACTGCACGCCGAATTGGTTGAAACAAACAAGCGACGAAAAGCCAACATGGCGTCCACCAAGACGGTAATCTTTTACTTTATCTTATTATCTTAACAAAATAATATTGAATTTACATACAAATTATTAATATTAGAGTTTTTTGTTTATATTAAATTACACGTTTGGCAATTGCAATGATGACAGGAGAAAAGCAGGCTGGAGGAACTACTGAAGGTACCAGAGAAAAATACGAAAGACATCGAAGAATGCGAGCGTCTAATCGCGACGTATACGGCTAACAAAGAAAAGGAAGAGACCTCGTTGACGACCTTGATGGCAAATCTGCGGGAAAAGACAGAACCATTGCTGAATGAACGATCCAAATTGGAGAAAGAACTGATATCTCTTAGGAAAAACGTGGATCAGGCGAAAGCGGCATACGATATTGCACAGTCTGAGCTGGAACTTTATATATCGGTGGAGAAAGTTGAGAAGGAGAAATTAGAAAATCTCCGGGAGTCTTTGGAAAGAACTGCGAGTACTCTCAAAGAGCGACAAAAGCAGCTAGCATTGTTCGAGACGAAGATCCCGGCAACCGAACGCAGTTTGAAGCAAGCGCAGAGTGAACTGGATGAGGCAAAAGCACTCGAGGTTGAAAAGGCCACGCAGCTGCAGAAACTGCGAATCGCTTTTGAAGAGCAGCGTTCTGCCATGCAGGCCAGCAAGTCGCGGAATCGCGTTCTGGATTCATTAATGAGAGAAAAGCGTGAGGGACGGATACCTGGCATATTTGGGAGATTGGTGAGTCGCAGAAACTTCTCGAAGCGTGGGATAATAAAATAGAGTTGCATTTGTTATTAAGGCTGGTATTCATAGTCGGTTCTTATTTCAAAACTGTTTTAAGTAATGTCTTAAGATGCTAATACGGCTCTGTGATTGGTTCATGACATCTTAACCCTTTGTAATTCCGTGTAACAATACTGTTACAAACCGGCAAAGTTTTCATCAACATTCTAAATCATGAATTTATCTGTTATTAATCAATTTAAAATAGTTGTCATATTTTTTATTTTTGATAACATGAGTTACAAAGGGTTAAGATTGTATTTAAGACAAGCTTAAATATAAGATCTGACTATGAATACCGGCCTAAGACAAATTCTCCAGTAGATTTCTTAAAATAGCATTTTGCATGAATTTCTTTTTATATAGGGTGACTTGGGCGCTATTGATGCCAAATACGATGTCGCTGTGTCGACGGCATGCGGTCCACTGGACGACATCGTTGTGGACACAGTATCCACGGCACAGGCATGCATTACTTATCTGCGGCAACATAACATAGGACGTGCCACATTTATAGTTCTGGAGAAACAGCAGCGATTTCAGGACAAAATCGGTCAGAAGATCCAAACACCAGAGAATGTACATCGACTGTTCGATTTGATTAAAGTGGAGGATGAGCGGGTGCTGTTGGCATTCTATTATGGTCTGCAAAACACTCTGGTAGCGCAGAATTTGGATCAGGCAACACGTATCGCCTACGGCAGAACGCGTTATCGCGTGGTGACGTTGAAGGGCGAATTGATTGAGCTGGCGGGCACGATGAGTGGTGGTGGGCGCTCATATCGAGGTCGGATGGGCCAGACGGTGGTGAGGAACGAGCCGTCAAACGCTGATATCGAAAATCTGCAGTCGCAGCTGGATACTGTGTTTGAAGAGTGCAATAAGCTGAGAATGAAGCAGCAGCCGCTTGAACAACAAATCCATGTGCTGTCGACCGGCTTGAGGGATATGAAGGTTGACAGGCAGAAATTCGGTATCGAGGTACAGACACTGAGCGAGCAGGAGCCATCGTTGCGAGCACAACTGAAGGCGCAGGAAAAGACTGCCGCTAATTCGGTGTCGGACCCGAAGAAGGTTACGCAATTGCAGAAAGCGGTGGACGCGGCCAAATTGCATCTGGACAAAGTCGAGAAGAGCTCCGCTTCGGTAGAAAAGGAAGTAGAATATATCAATAAGAAGATAGATGAGATCTCCGGCAGTCGGGTGCGAGATCAGCAGGCGAAAATTGCGCAGCTGAACAAATCGATAGACAAAGCAAAGGCAGAGATATACCGGCTGCAAGTAGCTATTAAGACTGCTGAGAGAAACGTGAAAAAGACAGAGAAGCACATAGAAACGCTAGAGAGCGATGTGCATACCTGCGAGCAGAGACTGAGGGACATTCAGAAGGAAAAGTCTGAGCTCGAAGAACATGCTAAAGCAATTCTGGATGAATTGAAGGAAATTAACGAAGCGCTAGTAGAGCGGGACGACGCTACAGCATCTTTAAAAGATGAACTGAACGAACTGCAGGCGAGCGAGAACAAGCTGAAAGCGGTGAAGATCGACCTAGATCAGAAATTGCACGAGAGTAGGAAGCTTTTAAAGGAGCTCGAGCAAGTAATTCCCGACTACAATCGGAAAATAGCGCATTTAAAATTACGTGAGATTCCTCACGAGGCTCTGGAGCCACTTAATGATCTGACGGAGGAGCAGATCGATCAGTTGGACGCGAAGATGGTGACGCAGAATTTGCAGAAGGCCAAGAAGAGGTTACCTGAGCAAATACCCAACATGCAAATCATCGCGGACTATCAGGAGAAGGATGCGCTGTACATGAACCGTGCCGCTGATCTGGAGGAGACCACGTCAGAACGTAATAAGATGCGCGACATTTACGAGACCGCCCGGCGACGTAGGATCCAGGAATTCCTGCACGGTTTCAGCCTAATCACTACCAAACTGAAGGAGATGTATCAGATGATCACGCTGGGCGGCGATGCGGAGCTGGAGCTGGTGGACTCGTTGGATCCGTTAAGCGAGGGTATCGTATTCAGCGTGCGTCCGCCTAAGAAGTCGTGGAAGAGCATCGACAAACTCAGCGGCGGTGAGAAGACCCTGAGCTCGTTGGCGCTGGTCTTCGCCCTGCACCATTACAAACCCACGCCGCTGTATTTCATGGACGAGATTGATGCGGCGCTCGACTTTAAAAACGTCTCCATCGTCGGTAACTATATAAAAGAGCGCACGAAGAACGCGCAGTTTATCGTCATTTCACTACGCTCGAACATGTTCGAGCTGGCCGACTCTCTGGTGGGCATCTACAAGACGTTTAACTGCTCCAAAACTGTGACTCTACAACTGGCCCGTTATTATGAAAACAATGGTATCGCGCCTCCTACGCAGCTCACCTCCAAGACCTACGCGTCCCAGGCCTCGCAGAAATCGCGATTGCCCTTAACGCAACGCACTCAGGCGAGCTCGCGCAAGGAAAACACCGCGCCCGCGAAGAATAATAAGGAGAAAGGGTCACCCTTGAACGGCGAAGAGACGTCGCCCGCGAAGAACAATAATGCGAAAGGGGCGTCATTGAGTGGGAAAGAGACGACACCCGCGAAGAAAAATCACTCAAAGGAAACTCCATTAGATGAGGACACAAACGCGAATAATAATGCAACGACGACACCGAACGGGAAGCGATTAAAAGTCGATCGACTAGGGTGAGCATTGAAGTCATTATTTCTTAAGATTCCCGATTTCTCACTGTAACCATATTGCATTACGAGAGGCGAAAAATTACATAATTTTCTAAATTGCATTATACGAAATAAATTTGTTTTTTGTATGATAAATATGGCGAAAGCTGTTTTTAATCTTTCATTGAATAAGATACTGAACAATTACTGAATTACTGATCTTGACAAAGATTATTTTATTTTTTATTACTTAATAAATTGAATTAGTAAATAAAGAATATGTTTTTTACAATAAAGAGATTAGATATTAGTTATCTTGAGTCATTACGTGAAGTAATTCCTTTCTTGATCGGCTCTTCTTTGCTTTATTTCAAACCGTTAAGCTAAAGCAAAATGAAAGAAAAAATTCAAAAATATTAAATTGAAAGAAGGACTTCTGTTGCATTATAATATAATAACTTAAAAAATAAGTATCTTGCGTTAAAATTCACGCAAGCTGATAAATAATAACCGGAATAAATAAGCTGATATTTATTCCGGTAATAAAAATAATAAAATTTTGTAAAGCAATAAAAGAATTGAAATAATTTTATTATCTGTCATTAAAAATTTTGTATTGAAATTTATCGTTACATCATTAATGTTAATTGTTGCAGTCTTCCGGAATTAGGAGTATGCCCGACGCCGCAGAAATCGCCAACTCGACGTTCCGCTAGGATCGTGAGAAAAAGCACGGAAAGAGAAGAAAATGGGATTAACAAGGAACCTGCTAGGAAAAAACGAAAGTCGAAGTGACCGTGTGATGCGGCGTTTCCAGAATCAAAGAACGGCACGTGCGAAACGATCGCGCGAAACTTGCAAACTTGTTATTAGAAACTAGTATAAATACCTATTATAAGTTAATAATATAAATGCCATTACTGTTATCTTTTTGCACAGTAAATTGCAGCTTAAGATGCGACTTTATTTCTCATTTCCGTAACTATTTAGTATTGGCTGAGAGTGTGAGACAACTTACTATGTGGAAAGTTATCGTAATGGTATTACAGATAAAATAGATAAAGAATAGTCGATATAATTTTATCTCTTTGTAAATTTAATGTTACACACGCAAGTTTTCAGTTCTCTCACGATTCAAGGTTTTTTATAACATGTAAATGTAAAATATTGAGAACAATGCTTGTGTGTAGCGGAATAGAATACAGGATTTGCTCCTTTTATCTGTGCTTTCTGTATTTTCTTGCGTTTTACATTTTTTTCTTTCTAGCCTTAATACCAAAATATGCATACGTATTTTGTTTTGAACACAGATAGTGTAACTTAGTTCAGTTAAGAGGAGCGGATCCATAAGTGCAAAATGCAGCAATATTTTTATACGTTTGTACATGTCGCCAGAAATTATATTAAAATATGATTCCTATTGAAACAAGAATTGGAATACTTTACACGCCTAATTTTATTGTCTATCGCATAATCCTGTCACGTTGATCTTTATTTACTCATAATTATTCCTCATAATTAGGAAATGCATTTTTAGTTGTAAAGATCATTGCGCATGCTTGCCGAGTTTCAGGCGTTCGGACGTTCACCTCAAGTAGTTACGATTACGTTAGCATCACATGAAAGAGCGGTGCGCTTAAAAACCCGGAAAAGTATCTCAAGGCTAGTCGCGCGCGTTTGCCTCGCCGCAAAATGACTTGGATCCTTCAGGTTTGTTTTGTACTCTCCTGAGCAGTGTTTCTCCCAAGAAGGATTCAAGTCGCGATATTAGACAATATCTCGATATCTGTGCGAAGGGATAAGGAAATCAGATAAATCACCTGTTGAATGATGACGACGACGACGATGACGACAGCAACGATGACGGAGAGAGGGGGCAGAAACGAGACCAAGGAGGAAGGGGCATGCCGTATAAGTATCGCTACGACGGGCGAGATAAGGATTCTAATGAAGTGCGAGGACGCGGCGCGTGAAATGACGGCTATCATAAAGGACGACGACGCCGACGTCGTCGAGAAAGCGTCGCGGAAGATGCCCGCCGTGGCGTCTCGCCCGACTCTGCAACAGAGCTGTAAGAAAACCGCCAGTGACTGTGGATAATTTAATACTCGAATTTAAAACTCGAACGAGGATTTAATCGGCGAAGATCCGTAATCGATGGAGCTTATCTTGAAGATCAGATTTCTAAGACCTACATATATTGTGCCCGATAGATAAATTTTTCAAAAAGAGAAGTAAACTACGTGTCTCTATGAGGTATAGCTAAAAGATCTTTCTATAAAATATAGATTTAACAAGAGATATGCTCGGTCGACGTGTAAACGAATGTTGAATGAAAGGCTTCGAGCATGTATACTAAGTAATTGTAAATATAAATTCAGGATCAGATTGTGAATTTAAATTGCTCCGAATCGTTCGAACGGATCATTTGTCGTTGAAAATTTCATTCAAAATCTCGCAAAGTGTTAACGCACATCCTCGCGTCTAGGAAAACATTTGTAGCTTCATCAAGTTTGAAGCCAACGAATTTAGGTGATTTACATGTTCGCTTGTTTTTTCCACTTTGTAATGGGACAAGCTTGCAAATTGTGATTTGACGCAAAAATAGCCAGTGTATCTATAGCAGTTGTGAAGTGCATTAAATTAATTTTGCCATCAAACCAGTCGTGACTGACGATCATCAGGCGAACGTAATCGTTGACATTGGTTCAGTGATCGTGAAGAAACGCTGAAATAAAACCACGCATGAAATTTATCTCCATATTTTTATCTACAAAAATTTACAAAAGTGCGAAACAGTGAAAGTCGACTAACGGCTTATCGCTCGAGTTATTTAAGTGATATAACGAATTATAGAGTTTATTCGTGCGCGAAATAATCTCTCGGTACGCATCGTCAGATAATACCACGTGAACTCGTCCTTTTTCTTATCACGAATGTGCAATCGTCCAGCTGCAGTGCGGAAATGCTTCCTAATTGTTTATGTAATTGCGTTGTTGAACTTAGCAAGATCACCTTGGAGATAGCATAGCGAAACGCACTCAATATCTTTTTCAGCGTAAAAAAGTCAGACCTGTAGAAAAATACATTTTGCACGATGAGTATAAGTTGCGTTTTCGCAAGTCCGGTCACAGAGAAAGCAGTTCTTGAATTAAATTTAGTATTTATATTATGTTGTCCTACAATGCTTTCAATAAAGGATCCATTGTATTTCTAAAAGCGATAATAAGAACGAAATAATAAAGTAATAAAAATGTAAAATTGATAATAATTAAAAAAATCGGGATAACGACAGTGCCAGTTCAACAATTAGTGAGGAATAATATTTCGTATATATAGCGAAGAGAGGTACGAAAAATTTGTTAGATGTAACTTTTTCAAATCTTCTACAATAGGCCCAGTTGTGTTGCACAATCCGTGTCATAATTCCGTAATTATCCACAGAGAGATGTTGAAAGTGTTTTCCTAGCTTGTGCACTCGATAACTCTCTTGTTTATCGTTTGGTTATTTTATCGGGAATTATCGGGCGCGCAAGTTGTAAGTTCGTTTCGTTTCGACCGCAATAAAAAACGATTCATCGCGACCAACATTATCGGAATGAGTTGCCGTTTGCATCGATGATCGATGATCCAGAAGTGTGGACCGCGCGCGATCGACGGGTTCATGGATCCATTTCGTCGCGTGTTATTTCTCTGGCATTAATGAGTAATGTCATGTTTATAAAAAAAAAAAATATGTTTGTGTAAATTATATTACCATGATACCTTGATACCTTTATAAATCTCATTGCAAATTACCGCGGCTTATCTTCGGGTGATTGCCTTTGTGTCTTATTGGATTTCATTCGCTATGTCGACTCCGTTATCATCTCATTTCGTTGGAAAGAGAAATTTAATCTATCGATTAAGAGAGTCTATGACAATTCATATTTTCCTTAAACATGTGACTTAGTTCTGACTGCTATCGCATACTACATAGTTCTAAAAGAATGCTTACGTACGTTGATAACATATTTCTACTATTACTAAAATGATAAATACCGATACGTCTTCTGAAATTCCAGTTCTCGTTTTTATATCCTCTTATATGATCGCGGATATCTTACTTGATGAAATTTGCGATGACAAAACGTTAATAAAAAAATACAATATATTGATCTCGAAATAATTGCATTATTAATAATTAATCTGGTTTAATGAAATCTGGTAAATTTCAATTGAGACAATTTCTCTAGCACAAGTAAACAATACTTTTTGTGTGCGGTTATTTTGTGCATAATATCCAAATTGTTTTTTCTGAGAAAGAAAAACTGTCATAATTTACGAAAAATCTGAAGAAACGTCATATGCATTTTTTTCGCGTTATCCACCCGTTTTTTCCTTCACACTATCTCGCTGTTAATGCTAATTAATCGGCACATATCTACGTAATTGTACGTATCTTGTACAATTATGTAAGGATTAGTAGTGACTTGGTAACGAAAAATTATTATACAGAAACTTCAATCGCGTTATTTAAGTCAATAACACTTATAAGTAAAAACTGAAAATTAAATTAAATCTGCAAATTAAATAAATGAGGATTTGTAAACAAGAATTTTTATACAAAATCGTTGATTAAAAAGTAAATTTTGCAAGCTGATGATATCTCTTATCATTATTAAATAACTGATATTGATGTAGAGGATGTTCGTCGCATTGTCAGATTGAAGAGATTGTAAACACTATTTGAATTTGTCATCGCGGAATATGTTTCGTTTGGCCAGAAATTTTCGTTTGAACATTTTGACCTAGAGAAATACGACCATGGTTTATTTGTTTTTCTAAAGCCGCGTCATGCGAGCGAAACTCGCTTTCGAGACTTGTATACCTATAATTACACTAATCGCACTTGTTACTTGTTATCGTTAGCAGAATTTATCTACATAGATTACTATTACTACAATTCCAGCAACTACTTGAAATTTGACTCAATAATTATACATTTATCGGGTGTTCCCTCGAGAAAGTGTCTTCCAAAGTTTAAATTGAGTTTTTTAAATGTAAAAAATTATCACTTATCTGATGGATGAGTAATTTACGTTCATTATATTACACCCACAGAAAAGACTTCTAGATACAATGCTATTACTCTTCATTCTATCATAAAATAGGATCGATATAGGGCCAATCATATTTAATATTGAAAGAAAAATATTTTAATCTTAAATAGAAGAATTCTTAAATCTAGAATAAAATAATCTTGATGCTATCCCTCTAATTTTCTCAGAAAGATTTAGATAGCAATTTGTAACAATCTCATAATATTCTTGATTCAATATAGACGGATCTGAAGGAAAGTCTTATTCTATACTCTTGCGGAAAAAAATTTGTACACTGAGAAAAAAATGTTCTGGATTTTAGTAAATATTAGTTTGCATACAACTGTGACTTTATTTATTAAAATGAAGAAAATTTTCCTTTTTATTAGTATATTTTTTTCTCAATAAATACACATATACTAATAAAAAGGGAAATTTTCTTCATTTTAATAAATGGAATCACAGTTGTATGCAAACTAAAATATTTACTAAAATCCAGGACATTTTTTTCTTAGTGTAAAAATTGTCAGGAATCTTATGTTATTCTTCCAAGATCCTTTGCAATAAAATAAAGTAAAGGTTTTTGAAACACAGATATTATGTGAGCGAAAACACAGATATTATTTGGTAAACTTTTATTCATAATAAATCAGATCCACCACAGGCAATAATTAGATCCACCACAGGCACGAACACGTTACTCGTATGGCTGAGAGAACGAGACGTCTGTCGTAGCATACATATTAATTAAGGCAAAGAAAAACGTAAGATGAAAAAGGTTGTACTTAGTATAGCCTTTCATGACTTACGTTTTACGCTGCCTTACTTTATATCCACGACTACGACGTTGATATATGTAAACACTTACGCTTCGTTCTCGGTCAATAGCGTATCACGTTATTGGCGTTGACGAAAAAACGGTAGTACACATCGGTTTCGCGCTAAATATTGTGGCGTTAATAATCGGCTAACATCGCGTGAAGATCAAGAGACACGATAGTGTCTCACGCCAAGTACGCGCGGAGCGAGACGCACCATGACTCTTTACGCGAACGCACGAGTTGCGTGTACCCGAGATTTTGAGTTTAGTCTAAACGCAAGAATATATAAAGCTTAAATTTATATATATTACTCTTGTCTCAAGATATTAAGTCAATCTTATTTTATTCGTCAGAGGAGAATAGGAATTATTAATTTAATTATGATATTACTATTACACTATTAACTCCTTGAAACACACAACTGTCAAAATATATAATGACAGCTGCAAATGTAAGCGCAGCAAGAGAACCAATCGGCATCGCGGAAAAGCGACAACAATAAACTTTACATCTCTTTTTTAGATATGGATCTATATCGTTAGTTACAGTACCACAATTAACATTTTACTCTTATTATGCAGTTTTTTACTTTCAGAGGCCACATACATGGCATAATTTTACAACTTGTTATTTATATTGGAATCCTTCTTGTTCTTTATACTTAATTTATTTACTTACCGCTAATTATTTAAGATTAATCCAAGATTAATTTTAACGCTGTGATGACAATCATTTCTAAACCAAGATGCCTTTAAAGAATACCTTTAAAGAACGATGGATAAAGTACCTATCTGATTTTGGCCTCGCCGATGAAAGTGATGGAACCTTTCTTATGCATGTTTTCTTATATTTTTTGATGTGCTGAATCATTATCAAACGTTTATTTCAAACTGATATTTTGGAAAATAGCGAAAATTGCTAAGTAGTAATTCAAAGTAGCAGATTTGTAAAAATCTGAACAAAAACTCAAGAATATATAACATTTTTTACCAGACTAGAGTCAAGCTCAACAGGGTCTTCTTTCCCTGCTAATTTTACCAAGCCCGTTCCCTTGGCAGTGGTTTCTCTTTTCCTACTATCTCTCACCCCGCTCCCTCCATTCTTATTTAACATTATCCATTCTAACATGAAATAATCAGAGCAGCGTACTTTTCTCTGCGCCACGATCGCCATCTCGCAGTCTATATCAGTCTAAGTTTTAGAAAATGAAAGAATCTTTTTTCTTAAATATCTTGAATCCATTTTTCCTTGTATATCTCAAAAATGTATGCAGAGTGGATAACTCAATTTTTTTCAGATGTGGAATTATTATATATTTATCAATCAAGCAAAGACAAATCTATCTTTCCCCCGAATTTATTCTTTTTAAAAATATAGGATATTTTTACACTTTGAAAATATATGCAGGAAGAGAGAGTGTGTGTGAGTGTGTGAGAAAGAGGGGGGGGGGGGGGGGGAGAGAGAGAGAGAGAGGGGGGGGTGGTATACGAAGAAAGAGGAGGAGGGGAGCGGATTAGTTTTGAGTTGGTTTGGTTATGTTAAGTTATAGATTGAGTGATAGATTAGGCTAGTTTTTATTAGTGTTTTAGTGTTAGAATGGATACTATTATATAAGTTAAGTAAAAGTAGAAGGGGTGGAGTAGTAGTAGGAAGAGGAAGAAAGGCTAAGAATGTTATATATTCTTGAAGTTTTGTTCAGATTTTTAACAATTTGCTACTTTGAATGCGATTTTCATTATTTTCCAATCATATTCAGTTTGAAATAAACGTTTGATAATGATTCAGCACATAAAAAAATATAATTTTCCATAAGGGTAACACATATATAAGAAAGGTTCCATCAACGGGGCCAAAATCAAATTACTTTATCCATCATCCTTTCCATATTGAGCGAAAAAAAATGTGCTTTCGTTTATATTGATCAATGTTCCGATCGGCTTTCCTTCGTTCGTCGAAAATTCTTGAATTTTGTCCGAAAAACCAAAAGAACTTGTAAACGATAAGCGTCGAGTACAACTGATTTCTTCTTTGAATACAATAAATATGTAGATATTTTGAGTGAGAGACTTTTATTGGGCACGGTTACACTGGGGCATTTAGGTTGTGGCCTATACCTCAAATTCGATCTAAGTTATTTAGGCCGCCTGTTTACAGCTGCTGTTTAGGCCACGGCCTAAATAGAAGTAAATGCCCCGGTGTAACCGTGCCTATTGTTCCTAAAGATTATATCGATAATATAATTATTATCAAATTTAGACACTTGAATAACGAAACATTCTCAAAAGTTCCAAAAATAAATATGTATATTAATTTGTGGATATAATATTAAGATTATTTAGGGCCGGTTGTTCCAACCTGTTGGTAAGCTAACTATAATAGTTAAATCATATGTCTATCTTTGTCTAATGTAAAGGATAAACAAAGACATATATATGATTTAACTATTAGTTAGTTTACCAACAGGTTGGAATAACCGGCCCTAAGCGATTTTCGTTACTAGAATAAAAGAACGATGTTCTCACAGGTATCTTCGGGATCAGGCACCTGCAGGTGCTGCTGCTCTTCCTGGGGATGACCATCGGATATAGTCTCAGGACCGGAATGTCAGTGGCCATAGTACCGATGGCGAACGCGAGCACCGCGAATCCTGACATCGAGGTAAATCACGTAATTACATCTTTTCATCGGCTTGAAACCGATGACTCAAACACCAACGCTCGGCCAATTTGAAACACTCGAGATTACGTTCTAGCGATTGTCAGATAAGCGTACAGAGCATGCTACGTTACATAACGACAACTCGATGAACTCATTGCTGTTGCTTGGGGAAATCCTGTGTATAGAACATTCTTTCCTATTTTCTTACATATTCAGCAGTTATTCGCAGTATTTATTAGATTATTTATTAGATTTATTAATTAATATTAATTTAATTTATAAACCTCGTGCGCGAGTTTACATCTCTATAGGTGAAAATGTTGAATTTGACCGATCAGGAATTTCTGATCTTCGTAGGTATGTCATGCTGTAAATAATGCACTTACAATGATGGAAATATTCTTGATGTATTCTTTTAAGCACTTAAATGTGTGATATTAAATTTTACGTTCAAGATGTCGAACTTCATAGTTGATTTGTCGTCGATGCAAACTTTTATATCGAGTTGTATATGCAGTTGAAGAGATATTTGAATTATTAAATTTGCCCGATCGAGCGTAACTGCTTACGTCGGTATAAGTCGGTTTTTTTTTACCAGTCATAGAATGTCCCATGATTCTCGCGATCGCGCCGATCACCGTTCTGGAATCCGTGTCGGAGGAAGGAAATTTTCCTCGATTGTATAAGAGTAAAGTGCATCTGATCGAGGTTGGCGATGAAATGCTTTTCCTCTTCGAGCGCGAGATTATCGCGGTAACCGGATAAATCTCGCTGCGGTTGACGAGGCTCTTTCTTCTT